>JAJONZ010024045.1:0-17087 GCA_029582445.1 Solanum paucissectum
TTAAGAAACTTTGCTTTGACTTGCTTCTTAACTTCTAGACTTGACTCTTAACTTCTTTGACTTTGATCCTAACTTTCCTTGAATTGAATTATGGATTCAAGTTTCATGATCTCATGTATATGGATGATTTCATGATGTTTAGATGTACTTTAGAGTGTTGGAATCGACTAGGAAACATAGGTACATCGCTTAGGAACAAGTACTAAAAGGTGGGAAACGAATGGGGAGAACTGGCGTCCTTGGTGCTCTGAGAGGCGCGGGGCGCCAGCCCTCAAACTTCAGAGAAGTCTGGTTGGCACGACACGCCAGAGGCCAAACTTCAGAGAAGTTTTTGTGGCGCTTTGGCAGGCGCGACGCCCCAAGCCCTTGCCCAGAAATCTCCGACTTTTCTCCTTCGTTTTTCATCTCTAAACCCTCCAAACTTCCCTAGTTCTTCCCCCAAACACTTAGGGTCATTAGTACCCTCAATATACAACCAATCTAACTCGAAAAATAACCCGGAAACATGAATCAACTCACCCCCAAGCATCAACAACTCAACCAACAAGAATTCTTCAATTTGTTCTTCAAGAACCTCACTTCTTCCACATGTACACAAATTTAAATAAATGGATTGAAACAAGTTGGTGTGTGGGTGAACTAACCCAACACAAAAATATCTCACATACCTTAATAGGGATCACCCCCGACGAATTCCACTCCCAAGCTTGGATGATTTTGACGAATTCTTGCCTTTTTCTCCCTTTCTTTCTTCTTTTCTCTCTTCTCCAAGCCTTAAGCGTTCTTTAATTTTTCTAAAACTGATTTAGGTTCTGATTTTACCCCAATAAACCCCTAAAATCAAATTAGGATATTAATTAGAGAAAATACTACTTTGCCCTTCCCTAAATTCGGATTGGGACTTTCCTCAATCTAACTGCCCAACTTCCGAAAGGCATATCTCACTCATACGATGTTGAAATCGTGCAATCTCGGTGGCGTTGGAAAGATCTCTCCAAGGTATTTCCAACCATATCAATAGATGCTCCTAAAATCTCTTGATCTAGGAGTTATGGCCGATTGAAAATGCCCAAAACTCACTTTCTTAACTTAGACAACTTCCAGATTTCCTTATTCTTTCCAAAAATCAATATTTTTATATTTTAAACTCTTTATAATCGTTTCTAGGTGCGAGATGTTACATTAATATTATAAATATAATGTCATAAAATGATTAAAATATTTGACAAAAAAGATAATCTATCAAGTCTAACTAAAATAAATAAATACTATTACGTCAAATTTCAACATAACATACATAAATATGATTTAAAAGAAAAGAAAAACATAAGTCTATAACCTTATTCAATAATGAATTTTATCTTAATTTAATAATTAGAATACTAACAAATTATGCTAATGAAAATATGTAAATGAATAAATAGATAATACGAACAATTGAATGGAATCACACGAAAAAGTAAAGGTTGGAAATGAAAAGAAAATGAAATATAATAAAAAAATAAAAAAATATATTCTTATAAGAAAATATTAGAATAACAAAAAAATATTTTTTCCTAAATAAATAATAGAAATAAAAAATAAATGTCACTCCCCGAGCCTACACCTTGGGTGGGACTGGCACTCGAGAACCATTGTTGTCCCCAAGCAAACCCTTGGCCTGACTTACTTACTCAGCAGAAGACTTTAACATAAGAAAGAGAATCTAAATACAAGATAACTCAACAGTCTCAAAACTAAACTCAAAATGTTTCAGAAATCAACATTTAACTTAGCCAAAGTGGCAACTCAAATTTGAACAAAAGCCAATAACAAGATAATGACAAATGAACTAATATCTTACTGACTATAACAACTGAGATGGATGTCGGGACAAGCCCCACGACATCCTAATGAATTGATAATAAAACTAAAAGCAATAAAAGGGATCCTCCGAAAAGCAAGGAGGGTCACCACAAGACTCTGGAATGCTCAATTGAATCAATGATGCACTGGATGCCGATCCTAGTTACTTATGTCTGCATCATAATAAGATGCAAGCCAAATGGCATCAGTACATTAAATGTACGAGTATGCGAGGGGAATTCTAAAACAAGACATAAGCTTGAAAGGAATTGAATAACTTACCTGGCTCAACTCAACTTCACATAACTGAACTTATTTCAATATAAAGAAGTTTAAAACAAGTGCAATATAAAGAAAATCTATTTAAAACATGATTGTCAACTCTGTGTATTTTAGAAATACAATGATACTCTGTATGTATGCAAATATACAACATAACTCTGAAATGTATGTAAAAATACAATTAAACTGTGTATATAAGAATACAAATACTTTTGTGGGAGTTTCTCTAATCGACAACCATCACTTAAGAGCTATTGTGATGATACAAGTTTTGCCTCACGCTGCCAGGGCCGTTCTATACCTTGTCAAGTGTATAAAACCTGAACTACTAAGTGGATCCACTAGTCTATGCTAAAAAGCACTAAGGAATCATCTAAAAAGTATGACCCTTTTCTACCCATGGTGGCTACATGGTTTATGGAGGCTGTGAGTTGTCTGAACTCTCCCCCATATTGGTACTCAATACTACTCCCAAAATATGATACTAGCTCTTATGTTTAAAAACATACTTCTTTCTGTGATTTGAGATAATTGCTCAAAAACTTAGCTCAAAGGCTACCTTGGAAATCAAAGTTTCCCCTCTAACTTAATTGTGAAAGCAATTACTCTTTTCTGAAAACTAGCTCAAAGGCTCTTTGGAAATCAAGGTTTCCTTTGTCGTTTAAATATGAAAACATTTTAAACCCTTTGGGAATACATAGTCCCCATATACTTTTGAAGAAATGAACTTCAATCTTTACTCTTTACTCAACTTGAACTTTAAGTCTTAAAACAAAGCTAAAAGCATTTGCAAAAGACTTCTTGGAAAAGACTCTAAGAACTTCCTAGACTTGACTCTTAACTTTCCTTGGATTTGAATTTATGGATTTAAGGTTATAATTCATGTTTCTGGATGATTTCTAGGTGTTCAGAAGTCATTTAAAAAAGTTACAATCAATGGGAAGTGTTAGTACACTTTAAGAGGACCTAAATGAGCTAAACGACGAAAAACGGGTGGAAAACGATGATCCGGGCGCGTCCCTGGCGCACCGCGCCAGCCCCAAGTGACTGAGGCTCATTTCTGGCGCACCGCCCCAACCCCTCTGGCGCTACGAGGGCGTGTCGCGCCAGCCCCATCCCAGGCAAACCCGATGAACTTTTCAACTCGTTTTCTGACCTTAATTCGATTAATTTCAATTCTTTTTCTCAATATCTCTTTAGATTCAGGTACCCAAAACATATACACAAGAATCTAACTCAAAGCAACTCTAATAATCAACATTAAACTTTCAAGAACTCCTCAATCTCATCCCAAATTCAAGAACGAAACTTATTCAAGAATACAACCTAAGAACATCAAATTCTCAATCTTTTTAGGACGAAAATACGCTGAATTAAACATGTTTGGCGCATGGGTGAATGGACACAACACTATGTGATCTCACATACCTCGTATGATTGAATCCTTGGTGAAATCCACAGTCAAACTTGGACGTTCTTGACGAATCTTGCTTTTTCTCCTTCTTTCTCCAAGCCCTAGCGTAGATTTTCAATTTTTCTAAACTGACCAAATTTTGATTTGACCCCAATTAAACTCATAAAAATGGATTAAAATAATTGGATAAGGAAAAGACTAAAATACCCTTCCAAAATCCGGTTTAGACTTTCCTTATTTGAACAACCCAACTTCAAATGGCTCACTCACACGAACTAGGAATTGCGCAAACTTGGCGGCATTGAAAAGATTATTCCAAGATCTTTCCTACCATATCTGGAAGCACACCTAACTCATCCTGAGTTTGGAGATATGATCGTTTGAAGTTGACCAAAAACACAAACTTAACTTAACTTAACCAATTTTCCACATTTTTATTCTTTCCCAAAAAGACTCTTTCTAATTCTAGTTCTTTCTAGTTACGGGGTGTTACAATAAATTAAAATGAAAAATACAAAATATAAATAAAAGGAAGAAAAGAATTTTAAGAAGTTTCATGTAATTACCCTTATTTAATGTTTTCTTAAGTCAACTTTTCAATAAATGATGAATATGCTAGATTTCAAAAATTTAAAATGCATTTGATGACTATTTAAATTTTTGAGTTTATTTTCAAAATCAGATTTTATAGAATAGTAAATGGGAGAGTAATTATTAATCAATGTATGAAGCACTCTAAAAAATATTAATTACTTATTAGTTTTCCTAGGTTGGTCAAAGTATATATTTTCAAGACAAATTAACTATTCTATTAAGTATATAATAGGAAGAATATGGCAATTTATGCATTGATTTTATGAAATGACAAATATTATGGTCCAACTATTTATAGAAAAGGATGACATATAAAAAGGAACAGAGGGAGTAACTTATAAACAAATCATTGTTGCTTCTATAATATTATTATATCATCCTGTAGCTCGATTGAGAAAAACAGACATGACAATTAGCAAGGTCCGACGGCAAATTGGTGAAGGAAATTCTTCTTCTTCTACTAGAAGCAACAGTTTTGTGCAACCAAAGTTCTACACGATTATATTATCTCAACATGAATGCACCCGTCTAGTATGTACAATTAATTTCTCCCCTTTCTCTCGTTTTGATTTCTATTTTTAAATTCAACTATTTGTGTCTCTGTTGAACCAAAATAGATATATAGTGGTGTGTATAGTTAAAACATAATAAAGATTGATAACACATTTAGGCTTATAGTTTTGTATGAATTCACAGCCAATTTTAGCTGTAAACTTTTATGGAAGAGTCGCTAATAGTATGAATGATCAAGTTTATGAATTATTTATTTTTGATAAATGTTCATTTACTGGAACCCCAATATTCTGAGATAGGACAATGAAATTGTACCTGAGTCTCTTAAATCTATTCTAGTTGTAGTCTATGTTCGGACTCTTCAAAAATATCGATCGGTGCATGTCGAATACTTCAAAGGTAGAGCATTTGGCAGAATCCAACATGGGTGGGGCAATAATTTTGAAGAGTTTGAGCAACATAGGTTCTAGTTGGCCTTATTAGATCACTGTGGGCATTTTGTTTTAGTAGTTAGTTATGGAAAAACAGAGAATACATTAAACGAGTATTTTGCAGGATTTTCTTAGTACTATATTTTACTGTCTTTGATTCCGAGATGTATGAAACTGGTCAGTCCAGATTTCCTTTACATGCATGCAGAGGATTCCAGAAGACTTTACCAAAAGATGTTGCAAGAACATGTTAAACCTTGTGTATCTTGAGGTTCCCATTAGAGAAGTATGGGAGGTTGAAGTGCAACATTCTGAAGGTTTTGGCTAGCCAAAGGATGGCGGGATTTTTGTGACTATTATTCAATAAGTTGTTGTCACGCCCCGAGCCTACACCCTGGGCGGGACTGGCACTCGAAGACCATTGCTGGCCCCAAGCGAACCCTTGGACTGTCTTACTAAACTCAGCGGAAGACAATATTCATACTTATAATGATCAATAACACTTAACTGAACTGAATAATAAAATAACTGAGAATGTTTAAAGGTTAAACATTCAACTTGGCCAAAAGTGGCAACCCAAGTCTTAACAATAAGAAATGATAATGAAAAGACTCAAAGGAATAACATCTGACTGTCTATGAAGCCTCTAAAACAACTAAGATGGATGCTGGGACAACCCCACAACATCCTAATGCACTAACTAGAAAGCAATGAAAATACATCCTCCGGAATGCAAAAAGGCTCACCGACTGACTCTGAACTGCTCACTGGATCAACGGTGCGCTGGAATGCCGATCCTAGTTACTTGCGTCTACATCATAAGACGATGCAGGCCAACTGACATCAGTACATTGAATGTACGAGTATGCGAGTTGGAATGCTAAAACAACATAGGCTTGAAAGGGAATCTGAAACAAACACTTACCTGGCTCTTCTCAACTCATGAATACTTAACTGAACTCATTTTAATATAAAGCAGCTTAAAACAAGTGCAATATAAAGAAAAGTTGTTTAAAAACATGATGCCAACTCTGTGTATGCAAAGATACATATAACTCTGAGATGTATGTAAAAATACAATAAACTGATGTATATAAAATACAATAACTTCTGTGGGAGTTTCTCTAACTGACAACCATCACATAAGAGCTATAGTAATGATACAACGATCTATCTCATGCTGCCAGCGCATCCTATACCCGGCCAGAGGTATAGGACCTGAACTACTAAGTGGATCCACTAGTTTATTGTGAAAAGGGTTCATCTAAAAAGTATGACCCTTTTCTACCCATGGTGGCTACATGGTTTTATGGAGACGTGAGTTATCTGAACTCATGCTTTCCCCTAATTCGGTGCTCACTACTACTCCCAAAATATACTAGCTCTTCTGTTTTTAAAAAAGGGAAAAAGGACAAATATACCCCCGAACTATCACAAATGGTATGTTAATACCCTTCGTTATACTTTAGGGTTGTATATAACCTTACCGTTACTCTTTTGGGTTGTGTATACCCTTAAAATTAATGGACGGACACGTGGCTTCATCTCAACCATTTACTCGATTTTATTTGTTTATTTACCTAAAATTAAATGATCCACCCATTTTTCATAATTTACCCACCCATGACCCAAATTACAACCCCATGACATTTAAAATTAAAATAAAAAACAAAGAGCCCTCCTCCATTAAAACATAACCCAAAACCTTTTAAATCAACAAAAGACAAAATTGTTCTTCACTACATTTTCATTTGAAGCTCTTTCAAATCTCATTAAAACAAAGACACAGTAGCATGTGCTTTCATTGAAAAACAAGAGACCCATTTTAATTTGTTGTTGAATGGGGTTGAAATTACTACAATCAATGATGGACAAAGCTTCAAGAAAAGTGGGTTTGCAATCAAATAAGAGAATCTGAACTTTAATTGATTAGTTGTTGTTGAAACGGGTTAAAAATACTACCACCATTGACGGATAAAACTTCAAGCTTTAAATTGGGTTTCCATTTTTCTTGAGTTCCACCATTAATTGCGAGCTCCAAGCTCCGACAAAATTGAAGTTTGATAAAATCAGTAAACAATACCGTCAACAACAAATAGATTCCAACGACGGAGAAAAAACCAACAAACCAACAACGAGCTTCATCTCCAGTCAAGTGAATTGAACCAAGTGCACCATATTTTTGTGGTTGTTGTTGGAAAGTTTTTTATTTTAATTTTGCATAGGATTGAAAATATTCTTACAATCTATTTGTGTTGTTGAATGATATTTCCTTACAAAAAATATGAAGGGTTATTTGGTTGTGGGTCGGGTTTATGGGGTGGATTGTTAGTTTATGGGTTAAAAACATTAGTCAAACGGGTAGTTGATTAGGATTAAGACACGTGTACAGAATGAGGGAGCCGTTAGTGAGAGGGGCATGTGTGTACCGATAATTGGCTGACAGGGGCTGAGATGGACCCAAAGTATAACGGAGGGCATAGACGTACCATTTAGCAAAGTTTGGGGGTAAATTCGTTCTTTTTCCCTTTAAAAAAACAAACTTCTTCTGTGATTTGAGATTAGTGCTCAAAAACTTAGCTCAAAGGCTATATTTGGAAATCAAAGTTTCCCCTCTTGCTTCATTTAGAAAGCGATTACTCTTTTTTGAAAACTAGCCCGAAGGCTCTTTGGAAATCTCAGTTTTCGTTCTTATTTAAATGTGAATACATTTTAAATCTCTTTGGGAATACTTAGTCCCCATATACTTTTTGAAGAAATGAACTTCAATCTATACTCTTTACTCTTTACTCAACTTGAACTTTAAGTCTTAAAACAAGGTTAAAAACATTTGCAAAAGACTTCTTGAAAAGACTCTGAGAACTTCCTAGACTTGGCTCTTGACTTTCCTCGACTTTGATCCTAACGTTCCTTGAATTGGATTATGGATTCAAGGTTCATGATCTCATGTTTATGGATGATTTCATATTGTTTAGATGTACCTTAGAGTGTTGGAATCAACTAGAAAACATAGGTACATTGCTAAGGAACAAGTACGAAAAGATGGGGGAAGAATGGGAAGAACTGGCGTCCCTAGCGCTCTGAGAGGCGCGGGGCGCCAGCCCTCAACATTCAGAGAACAAGTTGGGGTGCTCTGGCTGGCGTGTCACCCCAGAGCCCCACATTCAGGGACTACTTTGAGGCGTGCTGGCTGGCGCGACACCCCACTCCCTTCCCCAGGTGTTTGACGACTTTTCTTCTCCTTTTTTCAACTCTAAACGCTCTAAACTTCAATGGTTCTTTCCCCAAACACTTAGGATCATTTATACCTTCAATACATGATAGATTCAAACCGAAATTACACCCGGAACCATGAATCAAATCTCAAGAAACTTCAACAAAATAACCCACAAGAATTCAAACGAATTTCATCAAGAACTCAAAGGATTTACTTTCAAATCACACATATTTCGCTGAATTGAATCATGATTGGCACGTGGGTGAACTAACCCAACGCTATGTGATCTCAAAAACCTTTTAGGGATCACCCCGACGAAATCCACAAGCTACCCTTGACGAAATCGACGAATCTTGGACGTTCTTCTCCTTTCTCCTCTTTTCTCCTCTTCTCCAACCCTAGCGTAAAATTAACTTTTCTAAAACTGACTAAAATTTGAATTTACCCCAATTAAACTCCTAAAAATGAATTAGAATAATTAGGTAAGGAAAAGAATAAATTACCCTTCCAAAATCCGGATTAGACTTTCCTTAATCCAACAGCCCAACTTCCAAAGGGCATAACTTACTCATAAAAACTCGGAATAGCGCAAACTCAGCGGCGTTGGAAAGATCATTCCAAGAGCTTTCCAACCATATCTGTAAGTACACCTAACTCATCCCGACCTAGGAGTTATGGCCGTTTGAAGTTGACCAAAACTCAACTTTTCTTAACTTAAATAAATTTTCCAGATTTTCATTCTTTCCAAAAATGACTATTTTCAATTATTAGCTTCTTCCTAGTTATTTCAAATTGCGAGATGTTACAGCTGTGGCCACATTTTGATGTTTGGATACAATGCTCGTTCCCATTTTAATGTCACTATATTTGATATGAGTGCAGCAGAAATCGAATATCCATATAGTTTACACACCTTCCATTGCCATGAAACATACCATGCACCAAAAAGTGACTTGTCCGAGTCAGATTATTCTGTAGATATCCTAGAGGATATTCCAAGAAGCCAAAAATTGAAAGAAAAAATTCCTGATATGGTCGATCATTCTGTTGAAAACCTAGGCGATGGACAGTTCAGCCAAAGGAAAAGGCACGAAGAGGATGTAGCTTCACCTTCTTTCACAAGAGAGGGTCAAAGTAAGGATATTTTTGGCTATGTTAATTCTGTGCACCGACATTGTAAAACTAATTACACAATCAAGTTACTTATTGAGTCGTAAAGCTTTATGGTAAGTATTACTAGTAATAAATAGCTTTCTAGAAATGGTAAAAAGAAACTTTACATTGTTCTTGTATATAACTTAAATTCATTCAGTAATAGCATAATGATCTTAATGAAGACAGCAGGATTCACAAGCAACAATCCAAGAGTGCTTACAATCAGAACAAGACAGTAAGGGACAAAGAGAGCACTATAGCATATCAAAATGCAAAAACTTTTAAATGTAAGAATCCGTTCATTGTATCTTTTATGCAACCATCATATGTCTCTACTCCATTCAATATGGTAAGCTACAAGCTATAATATTTATGGAATTTGCAGTTCTCTAATCTTTCTATATTCCATTGCACTATGTCAAAATCAATTTACTTAGCCATCTCCTTTGGCAGTTCATAGCGCTGAAGTTTGCTAGGAAGTATTTCCTTGAGAACGATGGAAATCTAGTGCTTCGTGTTCCAGGAAGTGGATCTTAATCTGTCAAATGCACTATCGGAACAACAAATGCTAAAGTTGGTTCTGGTTGGAAGGCATCCGTGCTAGAAAATAAGTTAAAAGTTGGTGATGTTTGTGTATTTGAAGTGCTCAAGGATGATCAGCTCTTTGTAGATGTCATAATATTTCGTGCAGCTGGGAGCACACTAATGTGCAATATAGTCGCAAAAGTGACAGGGGATTCTGATTGACAGACTGGCTTGATCCTAATGGGAAAACAAAATTGCTTGATCACTTGTTTAGCTACGGAGTATCTATTTTGTTAAGAGTTGAGCATGCTCTACTCTCTCTGTTTTAATTCCTTCATGTATTTCAGATTTCTAATATTAATATATAAGATATAAGTCAAAGCCTAATCTTTGTCAAAGTCATGTGGATCATAAAATGAATTTATGATTTTAGGTCCACTCGTTGATTTCAAGAAAACCAAATCAATTGGATATAACAGCATCGTGACTTGCTTAATTAAAACCCCAAAAAACTATTGTCATCAAAACTAGTTTACGCAAGAAAATGTTGCACTTTCTCAAATGCCTCTCTTTCTTATTTTAGCTGATGAAAGACCTGATTAGCTGCGCATGACTAATGGCACAATCAGCTCAGATATATCTTTCAAAATAGTTCTATCTGTATTACTGTTCAATTTAATTTAATAAAGAAGATGCAATGTTGTACTACTGGATTGATAATTCCGTATTTCTTTTAGTAAGTGTTTTAATATGATTTTTTATACCTTATGTCATTAATACTGCAATTGAAACTTAATATGGTAATTGTATTAATTGTAACGCCTTATCGTGGGATCCGGACAATCTTAATGAAATGGAAAAAATCTCTCGTGCTTAAGACATGAGAATTGAAAGGTGTATCCATTACGTACTTTTTCTTAGTGCCTCCTTGGTTCGGGACAAAGCTAGGTAAAAGAAAGACCAACTCACAAGGGCCAAGCCAGCAAGGGACTTATCTCATGCATTTTCTTCTTTCTGATCACATTATTCAGGACGAAGCGTATACACAATTGTAAGTTTTGAAATATGAAGTTGTGTTTCGATATGTATTTTACTTTAAAAAATTAAACTTTTTGTGAGTGAAAGTGAAACTTCTCCAAAAAAAAAGGGTTTAAGCTTGAAAAAAAGTTTTAAGACAGATTTTCATAATCTGATTGAAAATCTGGTCAAACACTATTCATGTGTTTTTCTTTTGCCTTTTACATCACATAGTTCTCGTGAGTCAGTCACACGCATCACGTGAGTCAGATATAATACAGTCCTCGTGAGACACGCATTGCATCGTCCTCGTAATTCGTGCATCAAAGTACTATAAAAAGCATTCCTCAACAATTTCTCATCCATTGCTCAACTGCCGTCATGGTAAACAAGTTCCATGGCTCTTCCTTTAGGAACTCTTCTCCCAACAACCCTAAGTTCATCAAAATCATTACTTCCTCATATGAATTATGCCATCTCGTAAGTACTTTCTTCATCTTCCAAATCTTGGTTTTGCTCACAGATTCCCAATTTTTTTAGTGCAAGTGTAATTTCAGTCCTTGTTAACTGTTGATTTAGATCCAACAATTACTATACTTTTATATGGGTCTAATTCAATGAGAATTTCTCAAAATGATCATGTAAGAAGACAATTCCATTCCCTCAATAAAAAAAACATTCCTTTCACGCCCAAGGATAGACATTTGGAGGATTCAACATTTGATAAACCAAATATAAGGATGTGTTAATAGGAGGTAGCTTGTAGATGTAGAAGTAATTAGTCACAAGTTGAATATCTATAAGGATGTGTATTACTTTGATACCACGTAAAAATTGAATAATTGCCCTTATTCAACAGAGAAGCTAGGTAATGAGGTAAGAAATTTGCAAGACCTACAACTCATTGTATCGGTTAACATAGGTCGAATAAAAATACTGTATGCCCAGGCGTGTACTGCCAATTTTGTAGCTGCTTCTGTATGTTCCGTCCAAGATATATGTTAAACTAATTATGTATATATGTCTGCTTCTGTCTGTATGAAACTGAATTCAAATTTCTTTTGCACACAGAGGATTCCAGTAGTATTTGCCAAAACACATTACAAGAACATGTTAAACCCCCTGTTTCTTGAGGCTCCCCATGGAAAAGCATGGGAGGTTGAAGTGGAAAATTCTCAAGGCCAAATTTGACTAGCCAAAGGATGGAAGGAATTCAGCAACTATTACTCAATAAGCATCAGGAGCTTTTTGATGTTCACATACAACCCGAGTTCTCACTTTGCAGTAACTTTATTTGATCAGAGTACAACAAAAATTGAATATCCAATATATCAAGAGATTGAACCAGATGAAGAAGAGGAAGATATTCCAGTCCTCCAAGTTACTGCTAATGTAATCGAGGAAGAAGAGGAAGATATTGCAGTTAACCTTCAAGCTAATGCTAATATAATCGAGAAAGAAGAGGAAGATATTGTAGTTAACCTTCAAGCTAATGCTAATGTAATCGAGGAAGAAGAGGAAGATATTGTAGTTAACCTTCAAGCTAATGCTAATGTAATCGAGGAAGAAGAGGAAGATATTCCAGTTAACCTTCAAGCTAATGCTAATGTAATCGAGGAAGATATTCCAGTTAACCTTCAAACTAATGCTAATGTAATTGAGCAAGGTAAGTAAACATCTTAATTGCTTTATTAGTAATACATTGCATTTGGATATCTATTTCAAGAAATAAGTGAAGGCAATGAGGAGCACGACCAACAACCAAACATTGATACCGGTAAAACCAACATGTTTTTAGACTTTTTAAACTAACTAGGGATTATATCAGTCCCAATTTTATATGAGATGAGTGATACCAGGATTTTGGTATAGAAATAACACTGATCTTATGTAATACTTCCAATCAAATACGAGATAGGTTTAACCTCAAAATCTATAATAGGTTAGCCCAATTAATCCCTTGAACCAAACAATCGCTTAAAGAATTCCTTTTTATATCTTACTCTAATGAATTGCCACCATCTTCATGAATTTTGGTTAATCCACCATGAAATATATTTTCAATTGTAGCGTTCAAGTAATTAATGACCACCAACATGTTAGAAAAATTGGAATATCAATCTCATCGAGACAACTACAAAAACTCATGCTTCATGAGCAGAATCTTTCTCAAATTCTAGTGTTTCCACGACAGCTAATCAATTTTATTCTACCTAATTTCTCTTTCATGACCACATATTTTTCCAGCTTAGGATGCCGGAAATCTTTGTTGAATGCAACTAATTTGATGATTGATAGGAGTATTATTTTGTTACAGGCAAAACAATCAAGCAAGAAGAGCACTGAGGCGGAGGTGATCCCAAATAGAAACTCAGAAGCAGCAGCCGCGATTGGAACTACTGACTTCTGAGGAATCGGATGATGAGTCCAAAAATATGTGATCATATGGTTAAAGCATACATATATATATATATAAAAAAATAGTTTCTGGGCTATTTCTTATTAGTTATGGTTCTGAAGATCGTTCGAATTAGTTATTAGTGAAGTGTTCTATTAGATATATGAACAATATAATGTTGTTGCTTTTTTAGAGTAGTGTTAAACAAGGTTCTTCCCTTTATCCCCTCTGTTGAATTAATTAAGTATATGTGACTACTACTGAGGCTTTATTAATTGAAGATATATGTATGTTTTGCTATTCTGAAGGAAGCCAATTGTTACACTTCTAGCATAGGATTATTTCATGGCAGATTATTTCTTATTATTAAAGTATAAGATGGTTGAAGTAGAGGTGGGGGTGGGGTGGGGTGGACTACTTAGAAAATTACGTATGGAGTTAATTTATTGTGAATTGTTTACATTATATTTTTAGATGTATCATTTTATTTTAACTTGTGTAGATGTAATAACTATCTCTTCCAACAGTATATTGTTTATTTTGGGCAAGATTTGTACAATAAAATAGGCCAAAATCTCATTATGACGTCTGGGTGATCCATTCATCTTGTTGATGGTGGCTGCATTTTTCATAAAGGATTATTATTGAGAACAACGAAACGAATTGGTGAGGAATTGAAAAAATATCCATTGAAATATAAAAGGATTAGGATTTCCAAAAAAATGGTAACGGACAAATAAGGTAAAAAGTTAAATGCATTTATTATAGTCAAAGGGTAATTTTGATTATTTCTTAAAATAATAACTCAACTTTGACCGGTTTTGAAATCCCAAATGCAATATTTTCCCACTTCCTTTGATTAGCACTTCCAATAAAATGGTAATAATTTTTGGACAAATAAATTTAAAAGGTTAAATGTATCTATTATAATCAAAGGGTAATTTTGAATATTTATTTTTAAAAAAAACTCAACTTTGACATGTTTTGAATTTTGAAACTCCAAATGCAAAAGTGTGAGCTGATATATGGAGGAAATTGACAAATATAATAATCTGTATTGAATAATGAAAAGAAAACTCTTCAATTTCTGCAAAAAAATTATAACTACGAGCTCAAGATAATATAAATTAATTAATTTAATAAATGACATTTATAAATAACATACATTGTATGTATGTGTAGTTAATGGGGTAGTGAAAATGACTCTTTCTGAAATTATTTTTATCTCTTTAAAGTATTTTTGAACTTACAATATTAGTGTTATAAAAAATCATATAAAGTCATAAGCTATTGCAAGTTTTTATAGTAATTATTTTATTAAATTATATAGCTATTATTTATTTTTAATTATTTATAATCATTCCGGAAATGTATAAACTAATTTTAGAAAGCTTGTAAAATGAGAAGACATTTTTTCTTATCATTATTTTAGCTATTATTAACATTTAGTATGACAACATTTAAAAAAGTAACCTCCTTTAAATATTAGTTGTTTCTAAATTAACGTAGCCAAGAATTTGAAATGTTTTGACGTTTTGTTTATCTAAACACGCATAATTTTGTTTTTGAACCTGAAACATGTAATTAAGCCTTGGGTGAATTATAATTTTATTTTTACTATTTAATTAATTAAATAATTTATAACATTGTAATATAATGAAGGGGTAAAATGGTAATATAACTTTAAAGGTTGGAGCTTCCCACTTTTAGTAATAGATGATATATAATGATTAAGAAATTGTCTTTAGTGTAGTTAGAGACATGTATATCAACACGAGTATAACTTATAAGTAAGATCCTTAAATTGTCCTAAAATCAACTAGCAACTCCAATGTTTCAATTTATGCCATAAAAAATTGAATAGACGCATATAGTTTAAAAATGAAAATAAAGCTCACTGTTAAAACTAGTGATTATAAACATGTCATGACATTTATATATGTGGCCATAAGACTTTTAAAACTTGTGATCTTAAATATTTCATAACATTTCGGTAGAAATCATATCATAGTAGTTGTTATACTTATATCAAGTTGTTGCAGATCAAGAGGATGGAGAAGCTAATAGTAGAAGTGAAGAAGTTGGTCCAAAGAATAGCAGTCGATACTGTTCGTGAACTTAAATGGTGACAATCAGCATTTTGAAATGGTTATTAAAATGGCACACACTACTTGTATGGTAAGGTTTAATAGTTTGTACATTGTGTTTTCAGATTTGCTAGACTTTTCATTCCTTTACATACTCATTATTTTTCCCGAAAATCTAATGATCATGTTTGTTGGATGAATATGTTTATTAGACTATCCCGATGAAATTCGCCCAAAGTACAAACATAATCAACATGAAGAATATGAGGTTGGTTAATGAAGAAGGAGTAGAATGGGGAATGGAAATAGAGTATAATAGGAGTATGGTTATGATAAAAGGAGTATGGTTATGACAAAATAAAGGATGGACTGCATTTCGAAAAGTTATAAGTAACGATGGAAGAAGAGAGAGAAAATCTACTTTATCACTTACTTTAATATCGCCTTCGTCCAAAAATAGTTATTGCGTTCCGTTTCTCGAGACCTAAATCCACTATCCCCACCAAATAAATGAGGATTAGAATTAAGCCAGGACTGGGGACCGGAAGAGAAAAAGAAGTCTTTCAAAACATACTAATTTCTCCCTATCTCCTTCGAGATGGAATCACCTAACAAGGTCCAAACCATTGTAAAAAATATGCTCATGGATGAGCAGCGCTCAAGCCTTAATAAGGATGAACAACAAAAAGACAAGAAACTACCACAAGAGGATGAAAAGGTGACCACATATTATTAATTATTATCCAATGAAGAATAAAGAAGAATCTATAAACCATGGATACATTCCATTAAATGGGCAAAAAAGAATAACCTCAACTATCAAAAAGAGACATTGATGAGCATGAACTACTCAACTTAAGGACTCAAAGATACTTCTCATCTCAAGATTGTTCGACTTATAGGGTTCATGCGAAATTATGGGCATGAACACTTCAACTCAAGGACTTCATGGGTAATATGTAATAGTCCCATGATTAGAAATATAATCTCAAAGGGGATTAGGAACTCATTACTCAAGACTTATAACTTGAAGATACTACTCCTCTCAAAGGTACTCAACTGATGGAGTTCATGCGGAAGTTATGGGCATGAACGACTTGACTCAAGGGTCAAAATATCAATCAGGAACTCATGTATACGACTCTTCTCATTCTCATACTTACTTACTCAAAACTTAACTCAAATCGATGATGGATCTCAAAGGATTCACAATTGAATTCAAAGGCTTCATTGAACTCTTCTCTTACTCTCTCTTGAATGTGAATTATGAATTCAAGAGTTATGGTTCATGATATGAAAGATCCTTCAATGATAAAGTAGGCTCATGAATAAATTCCTCTTACTCTCTGTCACGCCCCGAGCCTACACCCTGGACGTGGCCGGCACTCGAAGACCATTGCTGGCCCCAAGCGAACCCTTGTCCTGGCATACTTAACTCAGCGGAAGACTTAAACTAAATAAAGATAAGTTCATATAATAAACTGGAATGTTATAAAGGAACATTCAACTGACCATTAAGGCAAACTCAAGTCTCAACATGGAATAATGACAATGAAAAGACAAAAAAACTAACATCTGACTGTCTATGAAGCCTCTAATAACAACTGAG
>JAJONZ010024046.1:0-27027 GCA_029582445.1 Solanum paucissectum
TTATATGATTCTTATGTTGGAGATTATGCTTATGACGATGTTATTATCTCTTATGCTTATGGATTATGTCTTATATTACCTAACCCTTATGTTATGCTCTTATGATGTTATGCTAGCTATCATATTTAGTACTTTTGTACTAACGCATACTGTTGCCTACATTCTCATCAAATATAGGGTTCGGTGATTCTGGGTTCCATTCTTGAAGATAGGTTTCTAGAGTGTAAGGAGTTGAAGACTTGGTCAGTCCTCATAGCATCGAGGATATAACCACCATTTCCTTTATGTCTTTTATTTTTCATGTTTGAGACTATTGTATGGGCTGTGTCCTAAGAGTTATTCTAAGTATTGTTATAGATGGATTGAGACAAAAGTGTAGTAAGACTTCCGCTTCATTTTATAAAGAGTTTGATTGTATGAAAAAAATGTTTTAAAATTCCGCACTTTTCTATTATCTTATGTTATGATATGCTAAGGGCTTTTATGAGACCCCTTCAAGGTCAAGTACTCCATGTTACATCTAGGGTGTACCCCTGGGTCATGAAAAACTTGGTAATTAGAGCACAAGGTTTAGAATGGTTCTAGGATGTCTCAAACCACGTCTAGTAGAGTCTTGTTCATAAATGTGAAGCGCGCCACATTTATGAATAGGAGGCTATTGGATGATTAGGAAATCTCACTTCTTCATTCTCTAAGTCGTGCCATAGAGTTTTGCTCTAATAAGACTCTTTCCTAATCCATGCCCGTTGGTTTTCAGGATATTAACACTACAAGGGCCAACGTTAGAAGGAATGAGGAAGACAATGTGGATCAAGGAGCTCCTACTCAAGCTTCATTTGATCTTTTTGAAGAGAAAGAGACTAATGAGAAGCTTAGGTTTGGTTTGCAACTGTTGACTCAGGCTGGGATAGAAACTCTGGAATTTATGGGTCAAAGATGGAGGAGAACCCCCAAGAGTTTATAGATGAGGTCTTTAAGGTGTTGGACTTTGTGGTAATAACTTTGGTAGAGAAGGTGGAGTTGGCTTCTTATCAACTCAAACGGGTTGCTGAAGTTTAGTTTAATAACTAGAAAAAGTTTAGACCGGTAGGAATGGTTCCCATAGAGTAGGAAGGGTTCAACAATCCCTTTCTAGAGAGGTTCTTCCCTTTAGAGATGAGAGAAGCTTTAATGTTTGAGTTCATTAACCTTAGGCAAGGTGGTATGAGTGTTAAGGAATAAGCATTGAGGTTCACCCAATTGTCTAAGTATGCTCTGATTCTAGTGTCTGATCCTAGGTCGGGAATGAGTAAGTTTGTGTCGGGATTATCCAATTTAGTAGTAAAAGAATGTCGTATGGTCATGCTCGATCATGGTATGAATATTTCTTACCTTATGATTTATGCTCATCAAAATGAGGAAGAGAAACTTGAATAAAAGTTTAGGGAGAAAAAGAGGTTTAGGATTGATGATGATAATTCTTATCTTGATAGGTTCTCCGGACAAGGTCCTTCTAAGAATTCTCCAAGACGTAACCTAGAAACGGTGTCTGACCCTAAATCCCAAAGAAAGGATAGTAGACCCCTATTACCTACTTGTGCTAGATGTGGCAATAGACATAATGGTAGATGTTTGGATGGTATGGAGGGTTGTTATGGTTGTGGTAGGAGTGGTCACAAAATGAGAGATTACCCGGTACTTACCGCTAGGGGAAGAGAGAGGAAGCAAATTGAGTCCTATGCTCTTCAAGCTAAAAATGATCAAGAGTGACCTCCTAATGTTGCTACCGGTATGAGTTTTATTCTTTATTAGATTCTGGTATTGTTTGGTCTTTTGTGATTTGATATGTTAGACTTTCAATTTGTCTTTAGTATGAATGATGTTTAAAAGAGTTTGTATAGGCTTACTCCCAAGGAGAAGATGGTGTGCCTAGATAGAAAGGCCATTGTGTGTTTATGTGTGGCCATGATCTCTTTATATGCATGTTCATGAAAAAGTTTTGGTCTTTCTAGAAATGACTTATATGCATTGTTTTACCTCATGTTGTAGTGCATTGAGTAGAGTTGCCTATTTGACTTCATGAGATTAATTAATGTGCATGCCTTAGTTTGGAGTTGAGATACTCCTCCTTGAATGAATGTTTTTTGAGAGTAAATTGCAGATAGGCTATATGATTGTAGGTCAAGCATGTTTTACCTAGGAGATGGTAGTTCCTCCTTGAATATGACTAGATGAAGAATTTCATGCATTTTGGGTTGTTAGATCTAGTTCCTACTTCATTATGTTGCATTGAGTATGTTTAGCTTGGAGTTGAAGTTTTCCTCCTTAGTTGGGTGCATTTAAATGTGTTTCATGCATGATAGGCTGCTAGTCCAGAGTCGTTCCTTTAAGAAGTGTTTAGAATTGTCATTTGAGGACGAATGTCCCCAAGGGGGAGATAATGTAACACCTCCTAGTTTAGTAGACCATCTAGGGTTAAGTTTGAGGGCTACAAGACAAGGATAGAGGGCATGAGCCAAGGAAAAGTGGCAAGGGCAATGGCAAGAGACAAGGCTGCCTCAAGCTTGCCATGGCACTGCATAGGACCACGAGAGCCTTCACGGCTCGTGGTGGACTCCACGGCTCGTGGTGCCACTCGTGGCATAGAGGCAGTGAACCCCTCAAGGCTGCCCAAATATGGCTCACCTTCACGAGCCACTTCACGACCCATAGTGAAAACCACGGCTCGTGGGGAGGCTTGTGAAGAAGCCTTAGTTTTGTGGAGGTCAAAGCCTCGAAGCCACTACCCACGGACCATGGGAAGTACCACAGCTCGTTGTCAGGACCACAACTCGTGGTAAGGACCACGGGTCGTGGAGCCTGGGAGTAGGCTGCCTAAGTGAGGGTAATTAGGGAAATTCCAAATTAGGTGGTTACTAAGTGAGGTCATTTTGTATGGTCTTAGTACACCTATATAAACTATCTTAAGCCTTTAACCACCCCATTTAAGTCATTTATTCTAAAAACCCAAAAGATACAAAAGATACAAAAGATACAAAAGTTCTTCATCTCAAAAATCCTCTCTCTAGAAAACTCCGGAAAAAAGAAAATAAAAAAAAAGGTCAAAGCTAGGTCAAATTTCACCATTATTCCAAGATTTTTGTTGGCTTTACAATCAAGTTATGATAGCTTATTCATCCTTGGATTCTTCTATCCATGGAGCCCCCTAGATTTCCTTCAATTGTGAAGATAAACCCCAATTCTAGCTAGGGTTTCTTCCTATATTATGGGTAGTGTTGAGTATGAATCCAATTGAGTGGATATTACTTATTTATGATTGTTTTAATATTGACTCATGATATTATGATGATATTATATGTTTTCCATGGTTAACCCTGGTCTAATTGATGAAATTGAAGTTATGTGAGTTCATTCCATGAAATGGTGAAATTGAGGATTCATAGATGATCTTCTAAATTTGATGAATTGTATGGTAATTGTTCATAAATATAAGCATGTAGACATGAATTGAATTAGATTATTGTATGTATGATGGATCATGACTAGTAAAGCTTGAAATTGAACCGTTATGATGAATTATGACTAGAATCACTTGATAATAAAGAATGTGATTAGAATGCCTTGAAATCTAGGTATGAATGATGTTGGTAAGAAGTAAATCTTTGAGGTTAAGGCTTGTATTAATGAGTGTTGATTGTAAGGGCTTTTAGAGTAAAGCTAATATGTTGAATTAAGAAGGTTCAAATGTATAAAGCTATAGAAACCATGGATTTCTTGTCAAGGACATCCCTCCATGAGTCATGAATTAAGTAAGACTTAATAAGCTATCTTGTGGGATGTATGTCTAGCACCGAGTGGATATTGAATTAAGATTGAAGCTTTTACCTAGTTGACCCCGGCTTCCAAGATGGGAAATCTCACAAGTGGAGTACGAGTTTCCGAAAGTGTATCTCATGAGATGGAATCCCTCACAAGTGGAATCTGGGTTTCCTCGTAGAAAACTCTATATCCCATAACTACGTGCCTCGTAGAAAGGTTAGCTAGTAGGTCCAACTAAGCTAACATACCGGTGCTATCCTAGCCAAGTAGACCAACCATTCTCGGTGTGGGTAACATCAGAGGGGATCATGTGATAGATCATGTGGTCCCATGTCGGTTAAGGCTATTTTCCCAATTAGTACAAGATTATTATGGAACTAAGACATATTTGAAGAAGTATCTCAAAGTTTTCAAACTTAATAATGAACTAAGACATGCTTGAGAAAGCATCTCAAGTGTTCAAACATAATGAACTTAGATATGCTTGAGTAAGTATTTCAAAGTGTTCAAAGGTAAAGAAGAGGGACTAAGATGTGCTTAAAGAAGTATATTCTAGGGTTCCAATGTCTTAAAAAGGGGGACTAGACTCCAAATCAAGAATTATGAGTATGAGGACCTAAAAGTGGTACTTAGCATGGGTAGGATTATGGGGTCTTATTCATACGTTGCACAAATATGACTTAAGGTTACCTAAGAAAGTGTTCTCTTATATGATGTATGTTTAGATAGGATTGTGCTTAGTTGCCTTTCTTGTTATAATTAACTAAAGGTGAGAGATTCCCTTGTCTATGAGAATAAGCTAAGAATTAGACCATAAGATGGTATTTATGATTATGATGACCAAAGAGGATACTTAGCATAGATGGGATTATGGGGTCTTATCCATGCATTGGACAAGTATACTTGGAGGTTACTTATGAAGGGGTTTTCTTATGATAGGAAGGTCTAAGTCTTGACTATGTATACGAACTATGCTTTATGATGACTAATGATTATATGATGCTTTTGTTGGAGATTATGCTTATGATGATGTTATTATCTCTTATGCTTATGGATTATATCTTATGTTGAATAACCCTTATGTTATTCTCTTATGGTGTTATGCTACCTACCATATTTAGTACTTCTGTACTAATGCATACTCTTGCCTACATTCTCATCATATGTTGGGTTCGGTGATTTTGAGTTCCATTCTTGAAGATAAGTTTCTAGAAGTGCAAGGAGTTGAAGACATGGTGAGTCATCATAGCATCGAGGATATAGCCACCATTTCCTTTATGTCTTTTATTTTTCATGTTTGAGACTATTGTAATTGGCTTTGTCCCAAGAGTTATTCTAAGTATTGTTATAGATGGGTTGAGACAAAAGTGTAGTAAGACTTCCGCTTCGTTTTATAAAGACTTTTATTGAATGAAAAAAATGATTCAAAATTCCGCACTTTTCTATTATCTTATGTTATGATATGCTAAGGGCTTGTATGAGACCCCTTCGGGGTCAAGTACGCCATGTTACATCTATGGTGTACTCCTGGGTCATGAGTCATGACAATAACACATCATATCAGTGTGTGTAGTTCCATCAACAAAGTAGTTTCAATCTCCTCGTAATTTGCATTAACCATGTAGAACTGTAGGTCCATACCATTGAACATCCATAAGTTACCCATTATAATTTGAACAATTTAGCTCGACATAACCACATAGAATCTTCCACCCACATTGATTGTCACCCAAACCAAAACTCAATCTTTCTAAAAGTCGAAATAAACCCCTAGTAAGTCTGTACCGAACTAGTTCACATCTAACAGTCATATCTAAAATCATAGGTAAAATCAATACAACCTTCAACTACAAACCAAGGGTTTATACGAGAGGTCTTATTCCTTTACTTTTCTTAAATTCTTCCCATGACACAAAATTCTGAATACATTGAACTCTTCAATACACCATGATCTTGTTCATTTTATTGATTCGCTTACCAATCTTATTATTTGGCCAACAACCCTTGACATTTTTACCTTAACCTCTAAATCAAAACATTACGTGAAACCCTCTTAGGTCCTTTAACAATCAAAAGTAACCAAATGTATGACTGAAATTATGCACAAGTCCTTCCAAATGCTTAATACAAAATGCAATCAGTCATTTCTTACCTTACCAATCCATACCTTGACAAATCATACTACCATGAACATAGACTCGCAATGAAAAATTTGAATTTTGACCTCAACCGTGTAACACAATCCCATTATCTATCAATTTTAGCTCATACATTGAAGATCTTTATGGATTCACGTATCTTTTCCTATTATTGATTGCCTCTCCATCAATCTTACCACATCCTTCATTAAAAATTCAACCATACCAGTTATTAAACTCGAAACCATAAGAAAAAAACATATCACCACACTCGAGTCAAACGTCTGTAGACATCTTTCTCAAATCTTTTCCAACAATTTTTAACTGATATGAATGACATGTAAACTATCACAATAATCTGGTCCAAACAGATGAAACCATGTTCATGTGAATCCAATTATCACTCTTTTTGAAGATACATCGTTGGCCCTCGCAATCAAAGTAAATATTCTTGTTCTCTCCTCATTCTGAAAGTTAAACTACTTCCCAATAATTCTTTCCATTTATGACTCTAGCTCCTTCAATTCTATTCAAGTTGTGTCTCAGCACCTCCTAATCAACAATCTTTATCATATAGTTGCGTCCTAACCACAATCCATCACCAATTCTTATTACTATTATCCTCAATTAGCCTTTGCCATCACCACAAAGTCAACCTTGTCATCGGCATGACATCTCAAACCCAACTATACCAATCAAATTCAAAAGACTCACTCAATTTTATACGCACTTTCTTACTAAAATTCTCAATTACCTTTACACAAGTATACTCATTGAGACTTCCTTTACCTATAAGCTTCTCATCCTAATATCGATCCACTTCCATGGAGCTTACGATGAAATCACCACTGATTTAAAATCCTCGAGATACACTTCACAACCTAAACACATCAATATCGTACCAAAGATCCACCACTAAAAGCTTCCTACCTACACAGAAGATTGTACCCAAATAGCCCACACATTTATGCCCATTAAGTAACTATAATACACTACCAAATACGTTCAGTCTCTCATCCAAAGCGATATGCATTCCTTTGTAGATCAGGTCCATAGCAAGAGTAACACAATCCATGACTCTAACTAAGTAAGAATTGGTACCATTGTAATAGTCGTATCATGATCCTCTTTGATATACACTCAATATATAAAATTGTGGTAGAGAATCTGACCTGAATTGGCACAACATCATTCTCATCATTTGCTAAGTAACCCATACATGTTATGAAAACTTTACTTACTGTATTTTCTATAGTTACAATGTTCATTATCTAGTCACCCATTTAATCATTCCACTTTCAATTGTCAAACAACTCAAGGTATTGCCTACACCACACAAGTATTATTTCTCTGTTGGGGCAACTAACGTGAAAAAAGATAACACATTCATGAAGTCTCTCAAATCATTGTTCAACCTCATCATTCTCATATCCTCAAAATACATTATCGAGTCATCACTTTACTCAACTCTTTTGAATATGACCACATATCATTTCCATAAGTATATCACTTCCATCTTAGTTCAAGATCTAACATCCAAGCCATAAACGATGTAAACTACTCACATGAGGAATCACGCACATCACTATGAGTGAGAGAGAATGGAAGGAAGTGATAATGATCAGATCGGACCAAGGATGCATGATAGAGATTCAAGAAGTGAAGATTTTTCCTAAAAGTCACTATAGCCTCTCGAAGATAAGTACAGACGCCTCCATACCGATCTTCAAAACTCTACTTAGACTCAACTTGTATACACGTGAAACCTATGAACCTGGCTCTGATACCATTTGTCGCGATCCAAAAATCGACGTGATGGCACTCGTCTTATCCCACCAAGACAAGTCAGTCTGAAACCTAAATATCACAAAAATGTGGAAGTAAGACAAATCAAAATCTCAAAATATCACAAGTGCGGATAACTAAGTCAACTTAATAAAAACCCTAAAATCTGATTGTCACGTGTACAAGCCTCTAAAGTATTACAATTGATTCAAAAGAAAAACAAAAGTCTCAAATGACATTGTTTCTAGAATAGAACAAGATCATAAATAGTTGTAAGAAGGTCTGCTGAGATGACAAACAACTACCTCACAAATCTCCAAGAAACCTCGGAAAAGAAGAGAATGGAAAGTATCACAAAAATCCAGGCTCGTAACTTACAAAAATTGTAGAACAAGGGGTGAGTACCAAACCACACGGTACTCAGCAAGTAAACATCTAAACACAAGCTAAGGGAATAGAATACGGGTACTCCTTACACCCCAACCGAACCTCCACAACTACAACCTGCATAAAACCAGCCCAACCTAACAGTTCACAATTTACAAAGCACACAACTCAACAATAACACTCTAACAATTTCATATTCTCAACAACAAGCTCAATATTCATCAATCACAAGTTCCAAGGAAAGGCACTCACGATATCAACAACACACAAGATCAAGTTCACCAATGATAAAGATGTGAAATGCAATGTCAAATAGAGTGATGCATGTCTGACCTAATGATACACACCCGATGTCTCACAGTTCGGGACCCATAGGGGACATATTTGTCCATGCATCTGTTGGGTGTGCGACACGACCCTCGATTATATAGTATTTGTCATGTTGCATGACACGTCCCTCGATAATAGAATCTATCGCAGTGTATGACACGTCCCTCGAAATATAGTATCTATTGCGGCGTGCAACACGTCCCTCGAAATGGTACATCCTCTTATCACATAACACTTATTACAACCATATCTCAGAGCCAATGCAAATGACATGTTCACTCAAATAATGAGGAGATGACCATTTTCATAACAATGCACGATTCACAACAACACAATTGTGATACAATATCAACAATGAATCAATAAGTTTTTCAAACCATTCTCAACAAATCACACACCAATTATTAATCATATTGCCTTTTATTACCCTTTTTTCATCATTAGAATTATTCAATATAGACAAGTCAATCCATCACTGATTTGCATTACCCCCAAATCGTACCACAAGGAAATACACAATTTTATGCACTTAACAAGGGTTTAAAAATCTACTTGCCTCAATGAATGGAGAAATAAGTTCAGAACTTGAGCCTTCCTCTTTCGGTTGACTTCCAAATCAATACAATCTATTCAAATAGATAATCACAATAAGATTTCGAAACTAACAACACCCATATCATTATAGGTCTAGCCTAGACCCAGAAACTCACTCAAATATATAATCAAATTCCTATTCTTGATGTCAATTACATGCCAACTTCTTTCAATTTTTTCCAAATTTCAAGTCTAGGGTTAAGCTCCAAGCTCTCCAATATCATAAGTGTAATAATATTTATATAATATAATACACCTAATATTTAATTACATATCTTAATATTATTAGAACTTGATTTATGAGTAACTATAACAATACAATAAATGAAGAACCCTAAAGAAAATGACAAACCAGTAGCTTGGATTCGCTACACAAAAGAACTATCCATCCATACTTCACACACTATCCAATCACCCTTCATTATTATAAAATTATTGTCCAATAATTTTATCTAATCATGGATCATTAATGCCAGTCACGAAGAATGTTCAGTTACTTGATGAAAGTTGATCTATTAATCTATATGCATCCCCTCACCACATAGTTATTGTTTTATGATTACCCTTAAAATTGCATGGTCATGTTTAATTCTTAATTTGACACACAAAAAAAGTACAAGCCACGACAATAACAATCAATTCACTTTGTTCCTCACCCACAAAATAATACTATATTTCCTCTAAGAACTAATGCCTAATTTGTTCATATCCTAGAAATTATAATACACATGTCATGGATTGAATTTTTATTTTTTTTGAAGTTCTCACCTGAATGTCGTCGTCGATGTCATAGGTAAGTCCTGACCCTTTTTGTTTTCGTAAATTATGACCCAAAAATTCTAACCCTAATAATTTATTTTCATAGATGGGTCAAGTGGTATATGGTATTAAGTAAATTATAAACTTAACCCATTAAGCATTAACTATAATTAGTTATTTAATAAGTAACCATCAATCAATTAATTCTAGTTAAACAAATAGTTCAAAATTTGTAAAAATGACCTTCTGGGTCATTACAGGACGGCACTTGAAAACCATTGATCATCCCCAAGTCAACCCTTATCATGGCTGACTACAAGTAGACAGCTAACTCATACATACACTAGCATCAAACTAAAATAAATGTTAAATCAACAGTGTAATAAATCTTTAAAGTCTCTAACCATATAGAGTATTAAACATAAGGTTTAAGGAAAACCTCTGAAACTAATAAACCTGGACAAGACCCACGACTCATCAAGAGAACTAGTACCAACAACTCATAAAACTGGAATCCTTCGGAAGCAAGGAGGTCTCACTCAAAAGCTGACGAGCGGATGAAGTGATCTCAACAGACTCTTGTTGAGGATCCTAAGAACATATAATTGCATCATTAAAAGATGCAGGTTGAATGACATCAGTACATTGAATGTACAAGTATGTAATTTACAAGATTACTTATTCATCTCTGAACTCAACATATTAAGTGATATAATAAAAATACATTTTTAATTGTATTTTGGAGATTATCTAATCGACAACCATCACTATGAGCTACGTGATGATAAAACGTCTCTCCCACGCTGCCAGAACTATTCTATAATGTGTCGGGGTATAAAACCTTTCAACTAAGTGGATCCACTAAGCTCTGTCTGAAGGCACTAAGGATTCATCTTAATAGTATGACCATGTACCCATGTTGGCAAGACATGATTTATGGGGGCTGGGAGTTGTCTGAACTCTCCCCCATATCGGTGCTCAATACTAGTCCCAATAATATATACTCTCTTGCTCAGATATATAAAAATATTACTCTTTTTCTGGTTTGAGATAATTGCTCAAACTAATCTCTTAAAAGAGGTACTGCTCAAAAATATCTCTAAGACTCATTGCTAATTGAGAAAATGGTGTTTCTCTTTGTTCAAAGTAAAAATACTTTATCTGGGTTGAGATGAATGAATCAACTCAAGGATCTCAATAACAATATAGAAAACTCAATACTGAGAACTGAACGATACTATTCTTCTAGAAAATATTCAATACATAGGGTTCATGCTGAAATATTGACATGAACGAACCGACTCAAGTATCTCAATGCATAACATATAGCAATTCAATAATTAGGAATGAAATTTCCAAAAGAATCAGGAACTCAAAATCAACTCATCTCAAGAATACTCAAATCTAAGGATGGAACCCTAGATTACTTTTTCACTGATTTAAAAGAAGATGTAGGGCATGATGAAGAACTAGTCCAACACTAAGATAGCCTTACATACCTGGAAGAACAAGTTGCTTGAAGAATTTTAAAGAGGAACTTGATTAGAAGCCTTGAAACTCTAGCTTGAATGAGAACGAACAAGAAAACCTTTGTTGAGATTCTTGAATTAGTTTTTTGAAACTCTATGGCCAAGAATTAGGATTTTCATTAATGAATCATAATTGTATGAAGAAATTTGAGTCGGAAAGAACGAAATTCTTGGAGAAGGACTCACCTTGAAGGAGAATCTTGAAAAGGATTGAAAGAATCTTGAATGGAAGTCTTCTACTTTGATTTTTCCTTATGGTTTTGCCTTAGGGTTTGAGAGAGAAGAGAATGTTGGATTAAGAGATGAAAATCTTATTGGTTTGAGTCTTTAATTTGTCAAGAAATTCGTTTGGGTTTTCTTAGAGGTAAAAAGACAAAAAAAGCACTTTTTAATATTTTCACGTTGGCTAATTCGTCACTTCATTGTATAATATTACTAAAGTGGTCATAACTTTTTACTCGAAACTCTGATTGACGCAAAATTTGTGGCGTTGGAAAGAAGATTCAAATACCTTTAATTTGATTGGTTATGGGATACCCAACTCATTTTATACTTAGTGATATGCTTATTTGAAGTTGACCCAATTAGAATCTTATATCAAAACTTAATTGGTAAGGAAGCTTTCAACTCAACTTTGTGCTAGCAGATTCTAGTACCTTCAATGATATCTAAAATCATTCCCACACTAAAGAACTGACCTTAGCACCTACAAAAATAAAGAATCACTCGGCACGACCTTATACATAAATGAAGAATAGTTTGGGTCTTAACTTAAAAAAATTTGGGGTGTAAAAAATATATTTTTCAATAAAATAAAAATACTAATTTTAAAAACTAACAATGTAAGAATTTTCTATTCAAACAACTATCAAAAATATTTATAAGAATTATAGTAAAATATTTAATCTTTATCCACATCCTAAATATATACAAGTTCGGTTTCAAATTTTGTCATGACCCAACCCACCGGGCCGTGCGGGCACCTACATACTACCACCTAAGTAGGATAACCCTCTTATCCCAATAGTTAAAAACACGTGGAAAATTAACGAAAAATGGAGATAATGAAATAGTAGGACTTTATAAATAAGAACTCTTAAAAACAAATTCGGTTTAAGACTCGTAAAGTAATTAACACCCCCAAGGATCTAGTCTAAACAGGTACAAGGGGTACTAAAAGTACAACAGGACATAATAATGAAAAGACACAGCTCCCATAATGCGAAAGGAAAAGTAGAAGCTGCTGGAAAATTCTTCGTCTTCATCTAACAAACCATCACCAACCTGCATCCAGACTATGCCAAAAATGCATAGCAAGAGTAGTATCATTACAAACCACACGTACTGGTAGGCATCATCGGTCAACCCGACTCCCACATCATAACATAAGAAAAACAACTAGTAAGAACATGAAATAGACCACTCGCTTCTCTGCCTTTACCCTCGCTTGAATACCTCAGAAATACACAAGCACCCTAACTACTAACCACCTTCTCAACCTACCACTAAGTCCTTGAGCATAGCCTAACCATTCTAACGTAGATAAGAGGCCACCCTTACAACTACAAGCATTCTGACTAACCACTCCCGAATCCCTTTCTCCAAGATGAAGTCTACCTAAGTAATTACATCACATACACTAACCCCCCCCCCCACTTATCGTCCTTACAACACACGGACAACCCTTGCTCTCAATTATTATGACCCTTGAACCCTTGGCCTTCCCGATTCATTCAACAACGAGATACACAACAAGTCCACTAAACATGAAGAACAATCAGATATAAGTCCTTATATCCATATAAAACTACGGGGAATTACAATATCATTATTCATCACAAACCACGTACAATTTCACAATCCTCAAGATACATAATTATGTCAAGTCGTTGGTCCTCTCATGAAACCCAAACCCAAACTGTTAGCATACCAAACGTGGTACCCGATCTAATGTTTATGCCGAAACATGTCAACCGATCCCATATTTATGTTGGAACGTGGCAACCGATCCCATATTTATGCCGAAACATGGCAACCGATCCAAGTTAGTGTGTCGGAACGCAACACCCGATCCATTCAACAAGCGACAATCACAATCACAAGTATATCCTCAATATCATACAATCAAGTCATGATTCATGGCATACCTCATTCAATTATTCTCATATATGATTAGTGTGTTTCATAACGCAGCAATTGCATACATACATGCATTATATCGAAGTAAGAACAAACATGCATCACATAACATGAAATCACAACCATCCTAATATTATGCATACACCAACATATATCACTTAAACAATAACTCGACCATACTTAGCCCTAGTTCATCATCAGAGGCTTCTTCATGTGATTTAGTCATCCTTGGTTCGGTGCACGAAAGCCTACGCATAAATCCTACCACTGATTTTCATTATACTATGCAGTGAACACAGATTTATAACTACTCAATATATAAAACCTAGCCTACCTGGGCGCCAAGCAGTTGTACGGGGTTTTTGACTCAATTCTTGTTTTTGGAATTCGCGATGGTGATCTTGACCAGAAATCTGCAATCCATCGATCTCATTATGCTAGAAATTTCCTTCTCTTTCCTTTCCAATCTTAGAGCAGCTTTTTGGGGGTTTCTAGGGTGGTTTGCGTCTAAATTAGGTATTTTAGAAAGAAAGAGGAAATAATATTTTGCGTTATTTACATTCTATCTCGCCTATCCCGCTCTGGCGCCAGCTTACCCCATTTTGGCACCGCCGCCCTAGCGGCATCTGGCCCTCCCTAGCGGGACAGTGGCCCCAGTATTTTCTCAAAGTTTTGTTTTTCCTAAATACGACGGTTTGGGTCGTTACAATAGATACTAATTTACCCCTCGTTCATCCCCGAACGACTAGTGAATGGATCATTACGGGTTCTATCCCGGAGTACTTTCAAACTAATGAACTGGTGTGTTACGAAACCACGACGAATGGACATTTCTCAATTCTGCAACACAAAAGGTTTATACTCGAAGGACCGGTTAGGGAAACAATGCAACGCATGGGGAAGAATTGCGTCCAATGCTACACCTCCTGATTCCATCAGAGCGGCATCCCTCCCAAGGAGGCGAGGCCGCTGTGGCGATGGATCTTCCACTGTGGTGGGACATCGAAACAGTATAGGGGGAATAGAGAATGGTTTCCTCATTTATCCCTTTTTCAAACTAAAAAATCACCCCAAAATTCCCTTGACTCGATTGTTCCGAACGTCATTTCTAAGGTAAGTTTCACCTTTGTTACGCTCTTTTACTTCAATACTTATTTACTATGATTGCATGTTGCTACATAATCGATTAGAAATGCTTTTTGGGGTAGTTATTCAAAAATGAACATAGTTTGATAGTTTTGGTAGTTAACCGTAGCATGGGCACTTCCCTTACGTCCCCAACGTCTCCACAACGTCCTCGGTGTAAGGATTTCATAAAAATATGGTCAAATTGATACCAAAATGGGTGGGGAAAGTTGAAGGGTCTCTTGATAGAAAACTCGAATTTTGGGCACTATTTAGGGTTTTATTTGTTAATATAATCGCATATTTAGGTTCTAGGTTAGTTAATATACTCTAATCTGTTGAAATTCTGTCAAAAATGGGAATTTTGGGACGAAGAGGCGCCATGATCGCGCCTGGTGTTCATCCCAGATGAAGGACACTCTAGCAACCTTCATCCCGCAGTGGCGGCCTCCATCATCCCGCTCTAGTGGGATTTTGGCCACTGTGGTGGGATACGCCAGACCAATGGTTGCATCCTTTTAAGCTAGAAATTTTTTATCTTCCTTTTCAAACCTTAAACTATCTATTTCTATCGTGTTCTAACGCATATTTCCAACTCTTGCAGGCTTCTCTAAATAGCCGATGCTAATGAAGACAATCTACCTTTTGTCTGGTTTCCTGATGCTGCCAGTTAGGAGAGGCATCATGATTTTTGAAACAACAAATTCGACTGTGAGAGAGGTTTTGTTTTACTCTGGCTAGAGGAGAAAGAGCCTACCTTTTATGCTCGCTTGATGGAGTTTGGGTGGGCTCCACTGATCGAGGCTCCTCCTGCCGCACGTGCCGACTGGGTGAAGGAGTTCTATACTAGCCCACCGTCCGATGGGATGACCCTCACCCTCTTATCCGCATCTGGGGAGTTGACATCTCCCTAAATGCCACGACCCTAAATGAGGCACTATATTTGCCTGAGGCCTCAAACATAGAGTACGACGCCAAGCTGAGGGAGATGGGTCTGGAATGGCTGAGGGACACATTGGTAGAGCCTGCACGTCGGGACAGAATCTATTGGCCTACTGTTGAGGGTATTACTAGAACACCTTGGTCATAGAATGCTAAGAGGTGGCTTCACTTGGTCACTAGGAGGATTCCCCCATCGGGAAACTGCACTGAAGTGTTGTTCCCTCGGGCCTTGGTGATGGTGTGCACGGTGCAGGGCATAGAGCTGAATGTCGGGGAACAAATTATTTCAGAGTGGAAGATGTTATACCGGGGTAACAAGAAGGCGTTCTTCCTGCCTGGTCTTATCATTGTGTTGTACAAGCGGGCGGGAGTGTCGCTTCTCGACATTGATAAGGTACTTCCCATGGATCCCCCTTTTCACCCTATTTTGGTTAGATAGGGCTCTATTTCTCGGAGCAAATGGAGGAAGACAGGTCGGGCTAGCAGCACTCAGGCGGTTGCGGAGGCGGAGGAGGAGGGAGGGGACGATGTTTCAGGGGACGACACTCTTCCCACCCAGTCTCATCCTCCGCTTTCTAGTGCTCGAGTAGAGAAAGAGCTGGTGGCCGTCCGGCAAAAAAATTTGGGATCCTGAGCTACTACCTCAACTTCGGTTCAACCCACCACCGCCTTCAAATTAGAGATGATTCACTGCCAGTTACGATGGGAGAAGAAGAAGAACATAGAGAGGGATCGTCTGATGGCCCGAATGTGGAAGATGTTGAAGGTCATCTTTTCTTGTGTCTCCCCCACGGGAGCTCCCCATACTTAGGCCGGAGGATTTTGCGAAGTTTTCTTAGTTAAATGAAGCTTGGGCCGGCGAGACAGCACCAATGGACATGGGGTCCGAGAGCGACACCTCCCATTCTCAGGGACCTTGATTTGTTTCTTCGCCCCTCTTGGGAAAAATGCTCAATCTTATGTTTTATATTTTTGTTTTCCTATGTTTTTGTAGCACATGGATGCTGGTTTTCTAGCTTGTTTCTATCAGCTCGTAATTAATTGCTAAGGTTTTTATAGCTTGATGCTCTATTATGGTACTGATTGGATGGTTTGGATTAGTTCGGATACCATTCGGGTCTGATATTGTGACTAGAAAAAAAACATGGGAGACAGGGCTGAGATTTTGTATCGCAGGAGAAATCTCGCCCTGGCGGTCGTGCTTTGGCGGGGAAAATCCTGCCCTAGCGGCCTCAATGAAAATAGAACCTCTGACAACAATTTTCTGGGGTTCTTTTCTCTTCTAAATTCCCCAAAGGTTCCCAGCTATAACGCATGCATTTTTAGAGTAATCTCCTTAGCTAGGATAGTTAACATCTACCCAAGTCAATCCTAACGATACACAACCAACTCATCCTCATTAACTCAACACCACAACCCACGCATCCCTTGGATTCACCCACGGTTATTAGTCAAATGCAAGACACGTTTAGCTCTTCCTTACAAATCACCTCATCACATTCAAGCAATTACAACTTCATATTCGCAATTAATTCAGACAACAAGAAGCATGCATTCACAGTTTCCAAGATACAACTCATAGTCAAGTCCAAATTATTAGTTAGTTCGCTCCATGGTCATCCATGCAATTACGCAACCCTTAGGGCCAGATACCAATTGGAACCTTCTCAGTTCCAATTTACCTTGCTTGTGTTCCTTCAGTCGGGACCACGACGTATGGTTCACTTTGTTGAGATACCAATTGGAATCGGGAGATACCAATTGGACTCAACTCATACACAAGCGACACTCGCACAAAAGGATTAAAAAAAATGGAACAACTTCCTAGAATGCTTCCTAGTCTCCTAAAGATTAGATGTGGATCTCAACACACCAATGCACAAGAGTCTAGTCCACATTTTGCTCTTGTACTGGGAGACTAGTAACCTAGGCTCTGATACTATTTTATCACAACCCAACCCACCGGGCTGTGCGGCCACCTACATACTACAACCTAAGTAGGAGAACCCTCTTATCCCAATAGTTAAAAACACATGGAAAATTAACGAAAAACAGAGATAATGAAATAGCAGGATTTTATAAATAAAAACTCTTAAAAACAAATTCGGTTTAAGACTCGTCAAGTAATTAACACCCCCAAAGATTTAGTCTAAACATGTACAAGAGCTACTATAAAAGTACAACAGGACATAATAATGAAAATAAACAGCTCCCACCATGCGCAAGGAAAAGTAGAAGTGGCTGTAGAATTCTTCGTCTTCACCTAACAAAACATCACCAACCTGCATCCAGACTATGCCAAAAAGGCATAGCAAGAGTAGTATCAGTACAAACCACACGTACTAGTAGGCATCATCGGTCAACCTGACGCCCACCACATAACATGAGAAAATCAACTAGTAAGAGCATGCAATAGACCACTCGCTTCTCCACCTTTACCCCCGCTTGAATACCTCAGAAATACACTAGCACCCTCAGTACTAACCACCTTATTAATCAACCTACCACTAGGTCCTTGATCATAGCCTAACCATTCTAACGCAAATAAGAGGATAAGAGTCTATCATTACAACTACAAGCATTCTGACTAACCACTCCTGAATCATTTTCTCCAAGATGAAGTCTACCTAAGTAATTACATCACGTACACTAACCCACCCCCCTCCCACTTCTCATCCTTACAACACATGGACATTCCTTGCACTCAATTATTACGACCCTTGAACCCTTGGCCATCCCGATTCATTCAACAACGAGATACACAACAAGTCCACTCAACATGAAGAACAATCAAATATAAGTCCTCATATCCATATAACAACTCTGGGGAAATACAATATCATTATTCATTACGAACCACGTACAATTTCACAATCCTCAAGATACACAATTATGTCAAGTCGTTGGTCCTCTCATGGAACCCAAACCCAAACTGTTAGCATACCGAAACGTGGTACCCGATCCAATGTTTATGTCGAAACGTGGCAATCGATCCCATATTTATGCCGGAACGTGGCAACCGATCTCATATTTATGCCGGAACGTGGCAACCGATCCAAGTTAGTGTGTCGGAACGCAACACCCGATCCATTCAACAAGCCACAATCACAATCACAAGTATATCCTCAATATCATACAATCAAGTCATGATTCATGGCATACCTCATTAAATTATTCTCATATATAATTAGTGTGATTCATAATGCAACAATTGCATACATACATGCATTATATCGAAGTAAGAACGAACATACATCACATAACATGAAATCACAACCATCCTAATATTATGCATACACCAACATATATCACTTAAACAATAACTCGACCATACTTAGCCCTAGTTCATCATTAGAGGCTTCTTACTGTGATTTAGTCATCCTTGGTTCGGTGCACGAAATCCTACGCATAAATCCTACCATTGATTTTCATTATACTATGCAGTGAGCACAAATTTATAACTACTCAATCAATAAAACTTAGCCTACCTGGGTGCCAAGCAGTTGCACGGGGTTTTTGATCGATTTTTTTTTTTTGAAATTTGCGACGGTGATCTTGACCAGAAATCTGCAATCCATCGATCTCCTTATGCTAGAAATCTCCTTGTCCTTCCTTTCCAAGCTTAGAGAAGCTTTTTGGGGGTTTCTAGGGTGGTTTGCGTCTAAATTAGGTATTTTAGGAAGAAGGAGGAAATAAGATTTCGCGTTATTTACATTATGTCTCGCCTATCCCGCTCTGGCGCCAGCTTACCCCACTGTGGCGCCGCCGCCCTAGCGGCATCTGGCCCGCCCTGGCGGGACAGTGGCCCCAGTATTTTCTTGAAGTTTTGTTTTTCCTAAATACGATGGTTCAGGTCGTTACAAATTTATTATTATTTACTTGAAAATAACTTATACTATTTTAAAATATTTAAATATGGCATTTTTTTATTTTAATTAATTATTCCTATTGATTCAAACAGAAAAAATGTAAATTCAATTAGATTAATTGGAGTTAGTGGGGTAATGGGGTAAGGGTCGTGTAGGTTAGTTTCTTTAGATTAGACTTTTTGTTTTTTTTCCTTTTAAATATAATTTTTTTAGATATAAAGTATGAAACTGTTTTGGCTAGAAGTTGTTTATTAATTCATAATATAGTAGTTACAGATTACCAAACATAAAATTTTAACTATTTAAAAAAATTATTTATCATCTATCTATTTATATAACATAAGAGGCAAATATTGTCACGTGTCAACAAAAAAAAAATTATTTTAAAATATTTATTTATAATTACTTTTTGAATGGTAAAAAATAATTATTATCGTGCTAAGAAGAATTACCAATTTTAAGATATGTGCAGTTTTTAAAATATAAGAAATCTCAATCTCATATCCAAACTAACCACCCCCAAAACTTTACTCATGTTCTTCATATCCTCACCAAATTGAGATAAATATATTATTCAAAATTATTTTATATAAAGCGAAAAAATTAGGAAACGGTTAGTTGAAACTTAAAAAAAAAAAGAGTCTATATCTATCGATAAATTCTTTGTCTTTGTTTATGATTTACCTTTCTCTTCCTTCTTAGTGAGATTTGTGTATGCCTTATGTATATGGCTATTTTTTATGGATTTACTGCATTAACTTAGTGCTAGATAACCATCTTGGTGGATAAGACAATACATAAAGGTCATAAGTTTCCCTCTTATCTCTTCTTCATTTAAATATTGTTGTTGTTGTTATTATTATTATTATTATTATTTATTATTATTATTATTATTATTATTATTATTATTATTATTATTATTATTATTATTAGTATTAGTATTAGTATTTTGTAAATTTTATGCTTAATGAAAATATTGAGGACATAGATAATGAATAGTGAATTTTGTATGTGTGTTTTTGGTGTAGTGAAATGATGAAAAATGGCTTAAAAGAAGCGAATTTTGAAACCAGAAGTCAAGTGGAAGCCTAAGTTTGACTTTAGTCAACACTCTAGGTGAACAAGCTCGAATGAGGATTTCATCAGCACGGTTAGCTCTAGAATGTTGAGTTTGGTCTAAAGTGACCCTTCGCTTAGGTCCCGAGCTTTCGGTCTAATTTCGAGCCCCATCGTGGACTTTGGCATAAAATTGAGTTGGGTGTGGGACTCATATTCTGGCAAGAAGACCTCGTATGGAAGTTTTGATTCTAGAGTATTGAATCTGGTAGGGTTACATATCTCGTTTGCGTGCACCGGGTTCAGAACGAATTTGGAGCACCCCGACGGATATTTGGAACTTGGCCTGGTGCAGGCCAACTTACTCTTCACGATCGTGTTGCCCTTAGTCGCATTTTGGAAGGTCTGGACCTTAGTGATTCATGACCGCATAGCCCGCTGTCGTGATCGCATGAATAGTTGACCTCCCTTGGTCATCGCGACCACGAAATAGGATCTTCGTGATCGCGATGTTCAGCCTCTTAATAAGTCGCGATCACGACCCTTTTTTCTCCCGACTTGATGAAGTGCAAGGTCTGGTCTTATTTAAAAACCAGACTTGATCATCTCATATATTGAGCTTCAAGAGAAGATAACTCCTTGAATTCTTGTCGTAATTTGGTGATTCAAAGTCCCACACGTCCGGGAGTATTGAGGCTTTGTTGTGATGTGTTCGGGGAGTGAGGTGAATTTCCATATTTAGTTGTTTCCCTTCTTTATTAATTTGGGTTTATAGTGCATGCTCTTTTTTTGTTGTTTCTGGTCCTCAAATTACGTTCAATTTTGGAACACAAGTTCGAGACGTAGTTTAGGACCTCTTAATGGAGTTAATTCAGGAATTTTGGAATGGGTCCCATGATTCCCATTTGAGTCTAAAATTGTCCCACATTTGTCTTATGTGTTTTAGTGTCCTAACCACCATGCTTACATTGTGATCTTATTTTTGATAGTGTGGCAGCGTTCACAGTCCGTTTAGAAAGGAAAAACTCTAGCCTTGTGATTTGGAGCGCGCGCGGTTGGCCTACAAGTAGGCTACGATTCCCTTTCTATATAGATTGAGCATGAATATGTAAATTCATGATTCTTAGTGTCAATTGGGGGTGGGTACCTAGTTATGTCTTCTTATCTTGTTAGAAACCATGATTTAGGACTGACTATTACTAATTCGAGGGTAGAACCATGATGGTAGAGGGTTGTATGTGTGTTCTAGCATGTTATGTGATTTACTAGTTGATTATAGTTTTTAGCATGTTTTGGTCTTAGTCTAGGGTAGATTAGTGGTTCCTTAGACCCATAAACCTTGTGAATTTGGAAGTTCTCTGACGTCGTTTGGATGGACTAGGTCCTTGTAGACTTAAATAGCAGCCTATGATAGTGTCAGCCTTAGTTTAGGCGAACTCATGGATTATTAGCTCTTCTATCCTCATTCTCCTTATTTTTGTGACTCCAAGGTGTTACCATAGGATTATACTATCGCATCGCTTGGAGATTGAGCGGTACTAGACTGGTAGTATTCTATTGAAGGCTTGGGGTAGACAACATTCCACGATTACTTGATCTGACAATGGGGTTCTCCTTGGGATTGACTCACCCTGGGAACACTTGTTAGTTGCGATATGAGGAGGTTGGTTACAGTGATTATTTCCAATTTGAAGACAATGTATTATGTTTCAAGGCTGCTATCTCCAGTCTGAGGCTGACGTTCTATGATTCGAGGCCTTTATTTCAAGCTTGAGACTGATGCTTTGGGTTCGAGGACCAGAGGCTATCACTTTGGGTTGGAGGCCTAGTTGAAATTTATTGGACTTGGGCTAGAAGTCCCGACTAACGATCTTGGGATCAGATATGGATAACTCTTTTTTCTTATAGACTTAGCTATTTTGTGTAACTCTCAGGCTTATAGGGTCCGTCCGGGATTTTATTTAAACTTGCACGTGAGTGTACCTTTTGGGCTTAGGGGGTCCAGTTAAATTTAGTTAGTTGTACTTCAATTTACTTTTGGTTTACTCGTGTGCCTTCTCTCCTTCCCACTTTGACCTTTGGTTTTGTCGCGATTCTATCTTTTTTTTATTGTCTATACCTTTCTTGATCAATCGGTTTATGAAGCCTACTTAGTACGATGTTTTGGTATTTATGTTGCACTCTGCATCTTTTTCATGATTCAAGTCTTGGTATCAGTCCCCAGCGGTGATCGTTCCTGCCATCTTTTGCATCTTGTGGATATCGGAGACGAGGGTGAGCCCTTGGCGTCTTGGACCAGCCTAACTGCTTCTATACATATTTTAGCTTATCTTTTGCCTTTGAGATGGCTTGTTGTGGTCCACTTTGGGATTTGTATTTGTTCTTACTAGATAGATATGTACATATAGCTTTTGGTTTGCTTTCCATTTCTTTCTTTTCTTATTATTAATTTTATATTTTTTTTGGTTCTGCCCTTATACCTATTGCTCGTGTTCTGGGTACAAGTTGACTTACCTACTGATGGGTTATAGTAGGTGCCACCTTGACTCGAGGGATCGGGCCGTGACAATTGTAATGGTAATGGTATTGGTATTGGTAATGGTAATGGTATTGGTATTGGTAATGGTAATGGTAATTGTAATAGTAATAGTAATAGTAATAATAGTAATGGTTATAGTATTGGTAATGGTAATGGTAATGGTAATGGTAGTAGTAATGGTAATAGTAATGGTAATGGTAATAGTTATGGTAATAGTAATAGTAATAGTAATAGTAATAGTAATAGTAACAGTAATAGTAATAGACTAATAATAATAGTAACAGTAATTGTAATAGACTAATAGTAATAGTAATGTTAATTGTAACAGTAATAGTAAAAGTCATATTAATTGTAATAGTAATAGTAATAGTAATGGTAATAGTAATAGTAATAGTAATAGCAATAGCAATAGTAATAGTAATAGTAATTGTAATTGCAATTGTAACAGTAATAGCACTAGTACTAATGTTAATAGTAATAGTAATAGCAATAGTAATAGTAATAGTAATAGTAATAGTAATGGTAATGGTAATAGTAATAGTAATAGTAATAGTAATAGTAATTGTAATAGTAATAACACTAGTACTAGTACTAGTACTAGTAATAGTAATTGTAATAGTAATAACACTAGTACTAGTACTAGTACTAGTAATAGTAATAGTAATAGTAATAGTAATGTAATGACCTCCAGGTCATTTCTGTATTTATGCCTCTTGTTTGTTGTTTAGAGCTTTCCTGTTTCAACTCCAAATCAATTATGACTTGCTGAGATTGACAGTTTGGTTCGTTTAGTTTTTATGCGAGATTTAGTATAAAGGGAGCTTATTAACCTTGAATAGTCATTTTTATTAGAAATTTAGGAAGATGACCTCAGAATCCAACTCTGACGATTTCATCGGCTCTAGAAGAGTCATTTTAGGCCAGTGACATAGTTGACATGACTCCCGAGTCTTTCAGTGCGAGTCAATCCAATTAGGAGTTTTAGCTTTCAAGTTCAAGCCAAAGTTTGACTTTAGTCAACATTCTGGGTAAACGTGCTTAGATAAGAATTTCGTCAATGCTTTTAGCTCTAAAATCTTGAGTCTGGTCTAGAACAACCCTTGATTTAGGTCTCGAGGTTTTCGGGCTTATTCCGAGGCTTCTGGCTTATTCTGAGGCCCCTCGTTGATTTTGGTTTAAAATACAAATTTTGTATGGGACCTACTTTTCATCGAAACAAACTTGGATGGGAATTTCAAAGGTTTTGTTGAGTCTGGAATGTTTTCTGATGGGGTAGCATAGTTCGTTTGCATGCACAGGATTCTAGATGAGTCCAGGGCACCCTATTGAAGTTTGGAGGTACTTGTTTTTTTGCTGTAAGTTGAGGCCTCGCATTCGCGCGCCTGGCCTTGTAGTTGCAAAAGGCTGGCGCATTGGGAATGCGCGTTAGCGCACGGGTTGCTGCAGTCGTGAGCGGTTGACTGACCTAACCCTTTATTTAAGCCATGGTCGCGACTCAGCTTTGGCTCCAAAGGTAAAATTGTGATTTCTCCTCAAACTACAATTTTGGTGATTCGTAAAAGGGAAGGGGTTTGTGTAATTAATTATAATTTTTATATAACATTTGAGAGGAATTCAAATTAGGATAAATTCAAATGTGAAACATAAAGATCATAGATAAGTCATTTTTCTCTTACTATTTTGATAGAAGAGACTACCCACAGTGAACACCAACCCTCAACTGTACTTGATCAAATCAAAATCTTCGTTTGTCACAAGTAACAATTTTGCATGTTTTGAATCAATAAAATATGGAACTTGGGTTATGTGTTCCCCAAAAATTCATAACTTTGTAAGACATTATATAGATAACCTTCTTTGATGTGTCAAATGCATGCTCAGTAAGTTAGTTATCACATAAATGGATGGTTGCCTAAGTAGATGAATTTCACCTCGCAACATGGTTAGTCTACTGGTGTATGCTTTACCAACCCTTACATTTTATGCCAAAGTAGCTTTCCTGGGAAATTTCAAGATATTAGATGAGGGTTGATAGCCAAAAATCATTGTTGTGTAATCTCTTCTCACATTTGTTACAGCCTTGGTCACAAAAGTAGGAATAAAGTGAGTTCTAATGTATTACTCCACTAAAAAGCAATCAAAGTGAAGGGAAGAACAATGCATGCTTGCACACCATTCAAATATTACTATGAATTAGGTCTACTTCATTAAGTCTTCATGGTTCCCACAACTCTAGTTGTAGACTTAACTAGCCATGCTTGTATGATGACAATCAATAATAAATAAATTATGCATAACCCTTCACTTACAATATGAATAGCCTAAATTCAGAATCTTGAATTGAAGTTCAAAGTCAAAAACCAAAGATCGATGTGTAATAAATCTCCAAAATTCAAGAATAAAAGAAAAATATTAGTTTACTTCTATTTCCTGGAAAAAAACATAACATCCTAAAATAAAACCTAGGAAAAGTATTTATAGACGTAAAACCCTATCCAAAACACTCTAGGAAAACTAGACTCGACACTTTCCACGAACCCATCTATGGGACGTAGATCCTTCTACAACTTATGAATTCCTCTAGTAAATGGCAGTGAATGTCGTTTCAAGACTCTTTCCACGCATGAGATCAACGGTCTATGGGAACTTCTACAACTCGTACTCTTTATATGTAAGTCTCACACTCTATTCCTTTCAAATCTCTGCATATTAACCATGAGACCCTTTTTACGACTCGTAAAAAGTTTCACAACCTGTCTTGTTCACTTGTGTACTTTCAGTCCTCTTTTGCATATCTTCAGTACTTTTTCTACTATCCTAGTCTACAACTTGTATATGATTTACGATCCGTATTGCATGTATGTGCACTTCAGGTCCTTTATTAACATTTATCACACCTATTTGCCACAATCTTTACATATTTACACCTATTCTTTTCATACTCTAGTTTACCTTTTAAACTCTATGGTAGCCCCCCTCAACTGAGGTGTTTAGCCTGATAAAGCTCTAATTACCCCCAAAACTAATTCGAATAGTAAGCGGTCATCGTTAATAAAAATACTCAACTAAGAGTCGGGGTCGAATCCCACAAGGAATGATATAATGATAAGAATTCACTACTAAAAAAACAGTGAATACCGACCTAAAAAATTTCGAACTCAAATGGAGGTCGGTAATTTCCGACCTCCGGAGGTCGGTATTTACAAGTAGTCGGTTTTTATGCAAAATAAAGAGGGAAAACCAAATTTCGATCTCTGGAGGTCGGAATTTTTCCCGGAAAAATGAATTACAATAAAAATCGACCTCTTGATGTCGGTATTAAACAAATAAATAAATAACAATATTTTATTTTTTCTCAATTCAATATAAAAAAAATGAGAAATATTTTAGAATTATAATACCCACTTCCGTATGTCAGTAAAATTAAATAGTATGTAAAAATAAATTACTATAAAATACCGACCTCATGATAACTGATGAGTTTAATACCCATACACTACACCTGAGATAAATGATAACTGATAAGTTTAATACAAAGAAGTTATTAACCCAATACTAAGTTGAATCTGACTATGTCTTAAATAAGCCTCTAAACTTACTAGAAATGTTGGTACATGCCCCAACTAGATCTAGCAAAACTGAAACTAAAGACTAATAGCGATAAAGATAAACATGTCACTAGTCCTCGAAGAATGAGGACTCACCACTAATGTTGCTGAACTGAAGATCAGGAATTGATCTAAGCGTGATCTGGATGCTGAGAACCTGAACCTACATCACGAGAAGATGTAGTGCACGTATGCGTCAGTACTTGAAAGGTACTGAGCAAGCAGGATAGAGTAAAGCTGAACTAACATCATAACTGAACAAAGAAAATAAGCAATGACATAATCTGATCATGATATAGATACTGAATGCTGAGAACTGAGCTAACTGATGCAATGACCAAATTTATAACATGCTGAGACTGAATACTGACTGTACTGAAATATGGTCAATGCAATAGAGTCTGACTGAACTGTGGGAGCTACTAATAA
>JAJONZ010024047.1:0-24831 GCA_029582445.1 Solanum paucissectum
TGGTAACTAGGAGGAGATTGTGCTTTGGAGTTGCTTGGATTGCTTCACTCTTCCAAGTCTTTGGTATGTCCTCAAGATTCGAGGACTATGTTTAGAAGTTTCTTAGTCATTGTAATAGACACTTAAGTTTCATTTCATTTGAAAAAGGGTCGTGTCCATTAGTACGGTTTAAGTTCTTGTCTAAGATTGGCTAAAGAGACTTAGTAGTTCCGCTTGCGTATTGATGTTTTCAAATGTTGGTGACTCTTGAAGTCTTATGGTTTTATTGAACAAAGTTCTAAATTCTTAGTGATTTTTATGATCTATGCGATGAATGAATGCTAAGGCTTGTATAAGACCTCCGAGAGGTCGAATATGCATGTAACAGCTAGGGGGTGCTCTCGGGTCGTTACATATGCGACGAGTCTAAATCTCATTTTGTGATGGTGTGGGGAGTGGATGTGACTCTCACTCCTGCGGTTCTAAATGAATTAGTTGGCACTTCACCTAATGCTGATCCATTGGTGCTGACAGGGCTGAATATTTGACCACCTTACCGGGCCATCCGATACACCCTTTGTGGCTCCCAGTCGATGGCGCAGTGGACTAAGCACAATACAAAGAGGTTTCACCATTCTCTTCCTTATGCGCACATGATCAGAGAAGCTCGAGTATGGTTGAAAATCATCATGAATTGTTTGATACACGGGCTGCACTACACGGATATTACTCAGGAGAGAGTGTGCTTGGTTTATTCCTTGATGACTCCCACTGAGTTGAATATTGGTGATGTTTTACAATTGCCTACGAGGAAGGCCCGATTCATAAAGGGCGCAGGTACGTATTTGAAGGTATCATTACTAGACTTTGTCGTGCTGCAGGTGTACCAGAGGAGAGCTTGGACATATGGAACCATTGTTCCTAGCGCCGATATATATAACGAAGACGAAGGGGCCCAACAATGAGTTCAGCCCAACAGTCACTATTGTGGAGCGCCATAGACGTGATGAGCTCATTATGGCCCGGATGTATCGGCTGGAGATGTTGCGCCACCAAAATGGTTGTCGGGCGTCGACTGACGTGCAATTGGGGGAAGTAGAAAGGTGGTACCCACTGAATACACATGCTAAAGCCTTGGTTGGCATCGATCCTGAGTTCCATGAGCCAGTAGATGATGATATTTTGACAGACGAGGACAAGCTGTGCAGTGGTTCTAACATGGACTCCGACTTTGAGACGGAAGAGGTTGACCCTACCCAGGCCGGTGATGAGGTTGACAGTGGAGATGTCATGGAGGACTGAGCAGGGACTGATTCCCCTTACATGTATACTATCTTTGTGATTTTTGAAGCACTGGGGACAGTGCTAATGTTTTAAATGTGGGGTGGGATGCAATTCTCTTTGCGTTGTATATATTATTGAACATTGGTAGTGTCGTGTCTGTCTTTTAGTTTATGTTTTTATTTGGGTTCCTTGGAGGTTGTTTTCGATACTTTGGCCAAAAAGAGTCCCTTTTAATCGTACAAAACACATAAAGATTTTGTCTTTTTACAATTGATTCAGTCGGCATAGTTGAGTCGCATTGACCTATGATAGATGGATGACGACCGTCTTAAGGGAAATTTTCATCATTGAATCGTAGGTATGGTATGTGCTGAATTTTGAAATTCCGAAAGGAGATTGTATGAAAGCATGTTGGGAAATTGATATGTGAATGTTGTTGAATTCTTGTACTTGAATTTAATGATTACAACTTACACTTAAATGGAACCCTTGCATGAATTGATTGTGTTACCTGTGATTGATCCATCTTGAGTAGAACTTTTTCCATGAGCAGTGAGGTATTTTAGTATCCATGCAATGCATCTGAGTCTAGATTATGCCTGGCATGTTATTAAAGCGAAATAAAAATTATTGCTTTGTTTTAGGAGATGATAATAGGGTTTCTTCGACTTGTCTTGTTTATGTTTGCCTTTTCAGATAAAATATCCCTAGTATAGCCCCATTGAGCCATTTAGCCTTGTTTTTGTTCTAACCTACTGAATTGGGCCGAATCCCTTTTATTGATACTTTTAGTTTTGATCCCGAAGTAATCCGTAATGCACTATGTTAAGATGAAAAAGTGAAAACAATGGTAAAATTAGATAGGGTGAAAATGCTTGGTTTGGTGGTAAAGAAAGAAAAGAGGTAGAAAAGTGATGCCTCTTAAGTTCCTAAATCTTTGATTGTGTAACACCCGGAAAATTGATAAGTGACACTATAGCCTAACATATGAATCTTAAAAGTTTATGCATAAATTAGAGTTATGAAATAGTCCAAAAATTTGACTAAGTATAAGTTTAAGGGAGGGTTCAAGGAAGGCGAAAGGATTCACTACCCTTAGAAGCACTCTTGAACTTTGCCTTAGCCGTGTGGGCAAAAGGCATTGTTCAAGGGAGGCTTCAAGGAAGGTAAAAACCTTCACCACCCTTAGAAGTCTCCTTGAACGAATGCCTTAGCCGTATAGGCAAGGAGGCAAGTTCAGGTAAGGCTTCAAGGCCCGTGAAAGGCCTCCACTGCCCGTACAAGTCCCTCGTGGACTTTGCCTTAGCCAATTTTTGCGAAAGGTCAGTCCACGTGAGGGTCCAAGGACTGTGGAAGACCCCACTGCACATGCAACACCTCGCATGGGGGATACCTTAGCACGCCTAGACAGTGCACATGTGCAAGTGAGGGTCCACGGCAGGTGGACATGTCCACTGCCTGTGTACACCCTTGTGAACATGCCTTAGCTTTAAAAGACTTAAGGCACAAGTCCAAGGGAGGGTCCACAGCAGGTAGACCACTCCAAGACCCTTAAAAGCTCCCTTGTACTTTGCCTTAGTTTTATTTGGCAAGTCCATGTGGGCAAGGGGTATTTTTTTAAATATTACTTTTAAGTACTATTTTTAAATGGGTATATTTTATAGTGTTTTTAAATAAGTATATAAGGTATTTTTATTCATTAAACACCTAAACTAAATCACTTTCACAAAGACCCAAATCAAAATCAAAAGTTCATCTTCCTTACAAAAATTCTCTCTAAAAACCAAGAAGAAGAAGGGTGAAATTGAAGCTTGGGCTGCAAGATTTCGAGGGTTTTTCATCAATTTCTTCAAGGATTCACTCTCAAGGTATGGTAGTTTTTATCTTTGGGTAGATTTCACCCAAAGAGCCCCTTCAAAACTTGGTTTTCAAACTTCAAATTGTCCCCAAATCTAGAGTTTTGGTTCGAACACATGGGTTCTCTTTAAATTTGATTTTTATGATTGAATTATGTTGGGTTATGATTGAATTGATGATTTGTGGTTGAATTTTGGTGAAATTCCCCCAAGAACCCATGTATCCCCCTCTATTCCTAAATTGTGATCTTAATGAAATTTAGAAGCATGTAATTGGGTCTTGTATGAATGAATTGAATTGATTGAGTTATTTATTACCCCCCAGCTAAGGTAGAATTTCTAGAATGTTAGATTGAATGTGATTCATGATTTCTTGATGGGTAAGTTATGAAAATTGGTACATGAATGTGAGAATAATGCATGTACTTCAAGATTTATGTTGAGAATAAAGATACAATGACTATGGTATAATTGTGGTATTGATTGGAAAGGTTATTCTCCCCTATACCCTTACACATTATTATGCATGAATTAATTATGACTATGATGATCTTGTGGTGTTGATTGAAAGGCCATGTAAATGGGTTTTGTTTAAAATAATTGAATTAATTGAATTATGTCATTATTCATGCCTAAATTGTAGTAATCCTAGGTGTGTTGGTGAATTATGATTCATGGTCCTTGATGGAAAAATTGTTAAGATTGTTGTATAATCATGATGCCTATGTACATGCTTTGTGATTTCAATGAAAGTAATGTGATTATGACTATAATGCAATCATGATATTGTTGAAAGGTTATTCTCAATTATACACTTGTGAATGATGATGACATGTTGAAAAAGGGTTTTCTCAATGTATAACATACGATAAATTGGTAGGCTTAGGGCATCATCTTCATGTGTGACTTAAAGTGATCTTGATTCATGTACCTTGAATTGGTAGGCTTAGGGCATCCTCTTCTTGTGTAGCTAAAGTTTCTTGACTTAATGAACATTGAATTGGTAGACCTAATGGTTGTAGCCCTTGCATGATGAGTATATGAACTATTCTAATAATGGGTCTTGGATCGGTAGGCTAATGGCACCCTTCCATGTATGATAATGATGAACCTTGGATCGGTAGGCTAATGACACCCTTCCATAAATGACAATGATGAACTTTGAATAGTTAGGTTTATGGCACCCTTTCATGAGGATTCAATGAGCTATCCTACTGATGAACCTTGAATCGGTAGGCTCATGGCAACCTTTCATGTGTTAAATGATGTGCCTTGAATCGGTAGGCTTATTGCACCCTTTCATATGTAATAATGTTAAAGTAATGAACTACTCTATGGGAATGTAAGCTTAGCACTGAGTGGATATGGTAAGATGGAAGCTCTCCCCATGTTTAGGCCGGGTTTCAATGACCATCTTTCTTATCCCATAACTATGTGCCCACAAAGGTCTTTAGCTAGTGGATCCACCTAAAAGCTAAATATGTTAGTTCTACCTTAGGCAAGTAGGACACCTTTTTTCGGTGTGGGGGTAAGACACCGAATTCCATGTAGCTCACATGGTCTATGTCGGTTAAGGCTATATTTCCCTATACGACAAGAATATGAATTATGACAAGAACATGAGTTATGTACTATGGTTCCTCAAGGAGTTCTACTTAGTATGAATGGGGGTATTGGACTTCATTCATACATTGCACAAGTAAGCTTTGAGAGTGGGCATGGTATGTTTCTCTTATGACATGGTGATTATGAGTTAATGCATGTTTGATAGAATTATGAACATGAACATGAACTATACTTATGACTTCTTAATGAGCTTTACTTAGTGTGAGTGGGGGTGTGGGACTTCACTTATACATTTCACAAGTAGACCATGAAAGGGGTTATGGTGTGGTTTCCTTATGCTATGAATATATATGAATTATGCATGTATGATATGTAGTGTTGCTAAGAGTGGATTTCCTTGTTATAAGTTATGAACATGAATGTTTCCTTGTCTATGATTATTGACTATTGATGAGATCAAAGCATGATAAGTATGATCATGGTGGCCTAAAAGTTGTACTTAGTGTAAATAGGATTATGGGATCCTATCTATGCATTGCATAAGTATAACCTAGGGTTACTTATGTGATGGTTCTATTATGATGAGACGATCTTGGTATTTAATTATGTGTATGTATGTGAACTATGTCTTATGATGATTAGTGTATGCATTATGTTGGAGACTATGTTTGTGATTATGTTGATATCCTTTATGCTATAATGAATGGGTACATGAGTTGTCTTATGGGTTACATTCCCCAACTATTTCAAAGATGATGTTTCAAAATTGGCATATGGCATGGTTTCAACAAAAATGTCCCTTTTAGCATGTTTTAAGGATTTTTATGCATGGCTAACATACTTAGTAAATTTTTGTGCTAACCCATATTTCTTCTACATTTTCACAAAGTGTAGGGTTTGGAGACTTGAGTTCTATTCTTGGAAGATGGGTTTCTAAGGAGCAAGGAGTTGAAGATTCGGTGAGCGCTCATAGTATTTGAGGACTTGACCATTATGTCCTTTAAGTCATTGCATTATGTTTTAGATTTTGTAAGGGTTGTGTCCCTAATATTGTATCCAAGTGTTATAGATGGTTTGAGACATAGTATTATAGATATCCTTTTATTCTTATAAAGGACTTCGATTGTAAAGAAAAGTTTTAAATTTCTGCACTTTTTCCCTATGTTTTTATGTTATGATATGCTATGAGGTTTGTATGAGACTTTTCGGAGTCTTGTACGTCGTGTCACATCTAGGGGGTAGCCTTGGGTCATGACATATTGGCCCTGGTCCCTTGGACATTGTGCAGTTCGACTAAGGATAAAATCCTAAGTTGAAAGTGACTAATTCAGAGAATACCATAATAATGACCCTAGTCCTTACAAGGGAAACATGCACCTTAACTCGTGAGAAATCCATAAGTTGAGGGTGGTTATTGTTAAGTGTGAAAAAAAAAAAGAGAAAAAAGAGTGTGTAGACAATAAGGGCTCAAGGAAAAGAAAGGGAAAGGTTTTAAGTACAATTGGGAAATATGCAGCAAGGGGGACCCACAGGAAAGAAAAAGTTGTGAATGTAGCAAGAAAATCAAAACATATGCATTAGGGAGGATGAGTCACTAATTTTACCCAAATGTATCCGGCCTTACCTCAAGCTTACATTACAACCCGTTAAAGTCCTCTTTGATTCTTTGCAAAGCATGCTTAATTAATGGAGATGTACATAATGGGCAAACTTATGGTTCTCAGTGCATGCATATGTGATGTCCTTTTTGAGTGATAGTACTTTGTGTTGTTAAAAGTCCTTAAATTATATTCAATCTATTGAGTTGAGTCTGTGGACTTTCCTTTGAGTGAGGGGCACTTGTTGTATGAAAGATATGTGACATTTAATGGTGCACATGAAGTTGAATGTGTTGGTTGCAAAAAGTTGTCGAGTTAGTACTCGAGTTGTATGATGTTTGAAAGTGGGCAAGGCCTATTGTAAGTGAGAACGTACTTGTTTGAACTGATTAAAGAACCTTGAAAGGAAGTGGAGGATGCACAATACTAGAGTAGGGAGTCTAGGTGTAGGACTAGTTAGTAAGTTGTTCGAGGACGAACAAAGCTCTAAGTGTGGGGTAGTGATCTTAGGCGTATTCATATGCCTAGGAACCAAATAACACCTGCATTTAGGCCAAGTACGGAATCACTTTATGTTAATTGATAGTCGTGTCGAGTCTTTTGAATGCATTTATACTAACCAACATGATTAGTTGTATAGGTGAGCTTAAATGAAGGAATGAGCACTGAAATAGGCATTGGGGAAGCATGAAATGATCCAAGTTAGAAAGAAGAAGGGAAAATAAAAGATCAATGAAGATTCGTACCATCTCCACGTTGCGGAGAGGGATTTTATTCTTGGTCACGAATTAGAAGTGGAGATAGAACGGTCCGTAATGGAACAGCGTTGCGGAGAAGGGAAGAGTGTTAAGAACTGAAATCTGAAGGAACAATGCATCGCGCCCCAAAGTGCCAGATTTGGTCGTTTCGGATAAAATATAAATAGACTCATAATTTATTTTATTATTTTATTATTTTATTATTTTTATTATTTTTCCCGGTTTTAAAGAACGAAGATTTTGGGGCTTTCTCATTTGTTCCTAGGGTTCAATTCTAAACTCTTTTACTTTTGATCTCTTTATGTTATTTACACATTGCATAATCGAGATTTGTGATATGAGTAGCTAATTTTCCTAGTTGTAGGGTTGTGGCTACTGGAATGATTGTATATTATTGAAGTTTTATGGATTGACTTTTAACTATAATATGAATCACTCTTATATAGCTTGTTATTCGTATTTCGTGCTTGATGACCACTGAAATAAATATCTTGTCTGAATTAAACTCGGGAGAGAATTAAGAAGATAGAACATGAGGCATGAGGAGCATGATTTTCTCTTAAGAATTAGAGTTAATTTGTATCTAGGATATGGATATACCTAGAGACCGTGTGTGGTCATTAGACAGGAAGAAAGTGTAATGCTCAGTAATTGGTCGAGCCTATCCCCGCTCAATGATGTAGTTAGGCTTCCATTTATCGTAGGCGATTAGAGGTCGGGAGACCATAATCATACATTTAACCTTGTGATCATTGATTCGATTGTTAATGTACATCCATTTAACAAGATAGTATGCATGAATCCTAAAGTGAGTTGCAGCCCTGGACTTTACCCAATCACTGTTCAAACCCTTTAGAAATTGAATTGCTTTCGTTTAGCTTTTAATAAAATTTTAGATTATAAAAATCAGTCACTCTTTTAATCTTGGTAACACTTGTGTTTAATTGAAAGTATTGGATAAATTTAAGTATTCTAATTGTGAGTCTCTGTGGGTATGATACCCGGCTCTTAATAAGAGCTACTTTAATACTTGAACGACCACGTGCACTTGTATGTGTGAATGGACACAACACTTCTAATGTCTTTGTGGCAGAGTCAAGTGGTACAAAATCTTCAGGCTTCGGACGCCAGAAGATTTATAAAATAAATGGAGAAGACAAAGAGATTGGAGAAGGACCCTCTAAGAAAAAGAAGAAGCTGAATACCAAAAAAGGAAAAAGGTTTTTGAAGAAGAGAGACAAAAACAAATGAAGTGCTACAATTGTCAAGTGTTAAGGCATTTATCTCGTGAATGTACTGAGCCGAAAAGGTAGCATTTCTAAACTCATTTCTAAACTCATTTCTAAGTGCTACATATGTTTCTAGCACTTCTTTATTAATTAAATCTTATCCTATGTGGATTGTAGACTCAGGATCCATAGACCACGTGAGTCGAGACAGAAATGCGTTTGTGAAGTTTCATCAAGTTTCATCTAAATCAAGGAGGATCTATTCATGAAATAGTGATAAGTTGGAAATCAAAGGTATAGACACTTGCAAAGTAGACTTACATGGTGGTTGTTCCTTGATGTTTGATGACGTCTTGTATGCTCCCAGAGATTTGACAAAACTTAGTATCTGGGTCTGTTCTTTTAGATGTTGGTTTTGATTTGTTTTTTAGTTGTAATGGTGTTAGAATAACTTTAGATAATGGTTTATATGGTTTTGTACTTTGTTATGACTGTTTTATCATTTTAGATTGTAATCCTTCAACTTATGACTATTATGTTGACCGTTGTGTAATGACATGTTATTCAAATAACAATGATATTGATGTTATTATATGACATGCAAGATTTGGTCACATAGGGCAAGATCAAATGAATATGTTGGCAAAATAAGGATATTTAGGTTCTTTAAGAAAAATAGATATGTCAACTTGTGAAAATTGTCTTGCCGGAAGATTACGCGTAAACCATTTGGGAAGTCTAAAAGAGTTGAGTTCCTACTTCTATTAATTTATTTTGATATTTGTGGTCCAATGAATGTGAGGGCAAGGTCTGGTACGCTACATACTTCATTATCTCTATTGATGATTTCAAGCGCTTTGATTATGTCTATTTGATTTCTCACAAATCTGAAGAACTCAAGTGCTTTAAAACATATATGAATGAAGTTGAAAATCAATTAGATAAAAGCATAAAGGCTTTGAGAACTTACCGAGGCCATAAATATTTGTCAATTTGTTTTGAAGAATTATGTATTGAAAATGATATTATCAGACAGTTAACTACATACTCCTTATACACCACAACAAAATGGAGTAGCTGAAAGAAGGAATAGAACATTATTGGACATGACAAGATCAATGATGGCACAGGAAAATTTGTCTATCTCTTTCTGGGGAGATGCATTATTGATTGTAACTTACATATTAAACAAAATGCCTTCTAAATCAGTGTCTTCCACTCCTTTTGAACTTTGGACTGGTCATAAACAAACATGAATGATCTACGACCATGGGGTTGTGCATCATTTATTAAAGATCGTTGTGGTGAGTTTGGTAAATTAAGTCCAAAAGGAAAGAAGTGTATCTTTATAAGGTACTCTGAATGCTCCAAAGGGTATGTGTTCATCGATGAACTGGAGGATGGAAGTATTACTAAAATTGTATCACGAGATGTAAGATTTTTGAAAATGATTTTCCCAAAAAGGATGAAATAGATGAAGTTGAGCCTCTTTACGAAATGTTGAATTCAAAAGATTAGGTAATGTTGTCAAACATACTTGATAATTCAAAGGATCAAGAAATGATTCCTTTTCCAAGTGAGAGTTATGAATCCCAAAATCCTATTGAGGAATCTGAACTTCAAATAGGTAAGAGTACAAGAAAAGGTGTACCTAAACGATCTTATGTGATTGAGGATTATGTTTTCTTGGTATCTCCTACAGAATTTGATGAACCTAATTCTGTAATGGAGGCCTTATCAAGCCCTAAGAGGGATGATTGGTAAAAGAGATGAAAGAAGAGTTAGAGTCCATGAAAACCAACAAAGTTTGGGATCTAGTTGGCCTTCCTAAGGAACGTAAAGCTTTTGGGAATAAATGGATTCTTAAAGTTAAACACAAATCAGATGGTCAATAGAAAGACACAAAGCACTATAGGTGGCAAAAAGTTTTACTCAAGATGTGAGAATAGACTATGATGAAACTTTTTCACCAGTTGTAAAGTTTACCACCAAACGATTACTTTTAGCTATTGTTGCAAGTTTAGATCTAGAATTAGACTAAATAGATGTGAAGACCACTTTTATGGAGAATTAAATGAGGAAATCTACATAAACAAATGAAACAACCACTTGGTTTCATTTTAAAGGCCAAGAAAAGAAAGTTTTTAAATTGAAGAGATCAATTTATGGCCTAAAGCAATCCTCAAGGCAGTGCTACCTGAGATTTCATAAGAAGGTGATGTTATTTGCCTTCACCATGATCGATGAAACCATTGAATCTATATAAAAAAGTCCAATGGAAATTTTGTAATTTTTTCTCTTAAGGTTGATGATATTTTATTAGTTGGAAATAATTTGGAGTATGTGAAAACTGTCAAGTCATGGCTTACAAAATCATTTGAAATGAAAGATATGGGTAAAGCAGACTATATGTTGGATGTTAAGATCCAAAAAGATCGCTCCAATTAATTTTTGAGTTTGTCTCAAGAAACTTATATAAAGAAAATATTGGAACGTTTTCAAATGAATAGTTGCAAATCCATGGATACTCCTGTGGCAAGGGGTGAAACTTTAAGCCTTGAAATGTGTCTAATGACAGAAAAAATAAAAGGAAGACAAGTCTCAAGTTACTTATTCTAGTGTTGTCAAGAGTTTGATGTATACTATGATGTGTACTAGCCCAAACATTTATTATGTCGTGAGTCTGGTTAGTAGGCATCAATCCAATCTTGGAAGAGATCATTGAAAAGAAGTAAAGAGAATATTCTAATACCTAAAGGGAACTGCAGATCATACATTGTATTATAATGGATCTGATTTATTCATAAGAGTTATACAGATGTTGATTGGGTTGGTGACCGGAATGATAGAAAATAAACATCTGGTTATGCTTTCTTACCCATGTTGGTGATATTTCATTGAAAAGTAGGAAGCAAACTTGCATAGCTCTTTAAACCATGCAACCTGAATTCGTGGGTTGTGCATCTTAGAGTACAAGAAGTTGTTTGGTTAAAGATATTATTTGTACATTTGAGTATTGCAAAAAATTGAAAGGGTCCCATGATTTTATATTGTGAAATTCAAGCAGCTATCACATACACGAAGAATCCTAAGTATCACATCAATACCAAACATATTGACATCAAGTATAGCTTTATGAGAGACGTAGTGGCAAGTGGAGAAAGAACTTTGCAATACATTCCTACACGTAAAATGTTAGATGATCCTTTTGCAAAGTCATCTCCGGAGACTTATTTGAAAAATATGTTAAGACTCTAGGGTTGCGTAGGATTTGATGATATTTCAGTATTCTAAAATAACTTGATTGTTAGAATATTTTCTTCTATATAATACTATTGGATTATTATTCAAATATAATATACATGTGATATTTTGTAAGAAATAAAGTGTGTCAAATAAGTCACAAGATTGTCTCTCCCACACAAGCAATCACCTCTTACATCGAGGAACGTGAAGAGATGAGTTTAACCACCATATTATGATTTTTTTATTAGCTAGACTAAAGTTTCTCAAAGGAAATGAGTTTAAGGATCACTGAAGAGAGAAACTAGGGTTAAACATCTAGAGGTGTTTAGACTAAGGTCTGTACAATGCTGGATAATCCAAAGATTGACACACATACACAATTATAAGGTGAAAACTTCGTAGAATGTGTTTTCATACCACGTGTGGCAAGAGATCAATGAATTAATGAAAGAATGATTCCCTGCTTCCTCATTGTGTGAGACCCCAAAAAATTAACTTGACTTTTGAATGAAATACCATTTGACCTTTTACTGTTTGTTGATGTTTCGATCGATGTTTCTACTTTAGCATATTACTAATAGCCATGAGTGATTCGGTAATACACTGCATGTCTAGGGAAGCAGTTGCTATGGAGCATATAGATTCAAGTAGAAAGGGAAGATGATTAAAACAATTAATATAACTTGTAAACATAAGCCGACTACTACACTCGAGTGTAATTGTGTATATAAAGTCAAACATGAACTCGAGTTCACCTATTTAAGAGGTTGATGGATCAAATAAGTAACTATTGAAGTAGTGAATGAAGTCTGAGGTATTGTGAGTAATAGTGTCCTTAAAAGTGTAGTGAATTATTTACACATGTGATTGGATTCCTATGTTGGACTTGTAAAACCTTAAAGGGAAGATCTTCATGCTCACAGATCACACAAACATTTTTCAGATGTGCGAACGTAAAAAGAAAGAGGGAAGAATGTGAGAAAGGAAAAAATAGTAAAGAAACAGAGAGGAAAGTTTTTACAGAAATCAATCTACACACTAAGGATATTCTTAGTTTGTGAACAAGAACAATCTTGGTTTCCTTGTGATTCAAAGAGAGATCTGGAGCAATTTCTTTCAACAGAAAAATCAACAACAAATATTTCTGCTGCAAGTTATAAGGTACATATCTTGTTGTTGCTTTGCTATTAATATTCTATCAGAAATATCAGAGGATTGGAAAATTGTGTGAGAAAAGAGATGCCATATTCCCATACCTTGTGTACACAAATATAACATACACCTCGAGGTTGTTAGGTGGAATATGTAAAAAGAAATTGGCTTAGATCAAAGACAAACAGGTCATTGAGACATAATATATATTAAGTAACTAAAAAAGTAGGTTCTCTCTAATAGTTTAAGAAAAATCATGTATACAGTCGAAGGAATTACCCATTTCCACTATACAATTGCAGATTTACTCAACAATTTGATCGAGCAAAGATGCTCCAAGTATTTTGTGATGCAACAAAGTTTGTCTTTTCTCTTCAAGATGTGATTATTTTATTTGTGTGCTAATTGTACCCAAGACAGAAAGTACATTGTCACTAGATAACATCAATGCATCAACGTATTATCGTACCGCTTCAGAAACATCCACAACCTATTGATGAGTCCATGATTTAGACTCATTTAGGGCTTTATTAGAATAGATTTAGTGTCCTCAAATGCATATTTTGTACCAATAACTAATGTAAATCCCTGAATTTCAGGTATTTGGATTGAAGAACAAATCATGGACACTGTTGAGCAAAAAGGAACAAGGTAGCTGAAAGAACGAAGGAAAAAAGGCTTGAGAATCGCCTAACCCATTAGGCGAGTCGCCGAACGGCCAGGGTCTCGCCTAATGTTCCATAGTTCAAAGCCCTGAAGGAGAAAATCTAGTCAGCGAGAGAAAGAAGAAGTCGGGGAGTCACCAAACGGTTCCGCGATGTAGTGCCATATCGCCCAAAGTTACAGAACCTGAAGTGGCTAAAGGCAAAAGCAAAACACCGATGAAAATTACCAAAGGGCGAATCGCCGATTGGATTGGCGATCCCGACAAACTGTGCCGACTGAACCTCCGCAACACACTTTTTGACAACTATAAATACTTGTTTAAATTTTTAGCTTAGGAAGCTGATCTTTTGTTGAAACATAATATTTTTCAGTTTTTGAAGTTGAGAGCTTAGAACTGAATAGAGAGACAATATTTCCTTAGCTTTGAAGATTTCCATTTCTAAGAAATTGGAAGTGGGTGTTGAAGATTCTTCATCTTAGAACTTTGTAAAGACTATATCAATCCTACCCAGTTGATGGAAACACAACTCGCTAACGATTTTTGCCTTTTTACTATGTCTAGCTAAAACCCCAATTCTTGGGGTGTGATTATCTGATTATGAGTTGATTTAATTGATAGTTTCTTTTCTATTTAAAAGTGATTTCCTTCAATAATTGTGGTTGAATTTAGTGGGTTGTAGTTGCAAATACAATCTTAACTTCGTGTTTTTGGCTTGCTCGAGAGAGAGGTTTTAAAACCAAAATTACTGAATCGATGGTCTGTGGGTATTGGGTTGTCATGGGTTCAACTCGAGAGAGTGAATCCTAAATCCTTTTCCACACATTCAACTCGAGAGAGTGAATGGACTAAAGCGAAGGTTGTGCTCCATTGCTGCTTGTTGGTGTTCAAGAGAAACCAATTTGATTCGGGGTAAATTGTTCGAGAGAAAGTTTGCCCTCACTAAAGTCTAGCTTATTCACCGATTTGCAGTTGTTTACTATTAAATGCAATTACCCGGTTGTTTGCCTTATCCCATAATCCTATAACATCCCAAGAATCCCGTCTCCATATTCATATTTTCGTACTATTTGTTGTGTTAGTTGATAATACAAACAAACCCCCTTCATATTTCACACTTGTGTCACCCCAAACTTGAATTATGTTTTTCTTCGTAAATGTTTTTCTTCGTAAATGTTTTTAGCTATGATTGACTTGACCATATTTATGTTTTTCTATTGATTTTTGAGTACGAACCGCTCCCTTGGGACTCGACCCCAACTCACTAGTTGGCTTATATTACTATTGAACAATCGTTCGCACTTAGTATTGGATGAAGTGTCCTGATATGGGAAATCAAAATGGCACCGCTGCCGGGGAGTGGTGTTACTTGAGAATTTTTAGTTAAGTTGATTTTTTGTTCTTGTTAGTTGTAGTGATACTTACTTAATTTTTAGTTTTGTTTTTTATTCTTGTGCTTTGAAATAGAGGAGTTGAGCATGTCGGGCAGTAATTGCGAACAAATGGATTTTCCTCTGTTAGAAGTGATGATGTTCAGGGATCGCATCCTAACATTCAAACAATTGGAAGGTGAACAGATTCATTAGTCGTGGCTAAGGTTTAAAGCTATGCTGGTTCATTATCCAACTCATGAAATTCCAAAATGTAGTCCTCCTGGAATGTTTTTATAGAAGTCTTGGTCCCGAGAACAAGGTGTTGGCTGATCAACTCATCCCGAGTTGTATTGCACAACAACCCTATGTGATAGCAGCCCAACTGCTTGATCACATGACTGAAACAAACCAAGAAGTAGAGAGGGACATCATGTTGGTCGCACTAATAACTTAGTTGGATGATTTGACCAAAAATATAAGAGATATTGAAGTCCAATGCAAAAGGAAGGATATATACATCCCTCCTCATGAGCGAATAAGACCTAAGGACGATGAGGGTAGACGTGTCGAAGACATGCTTTCAATCATTCTCCAAAAGGTCAATGAGCATGACAGAGTGGTCGAAGAGATGAAGGAGAATGTAGAAGTGTAAAATCAGATGATTTGCTCTCATTCCAGATCTATCCAGCTGCTTGAGAACCTTATGGGTCATACGCGACCTCATCTCTACCCGTGACAAAAATAGGTGTTGCCTAGTGATACTATGGCTAACCCCATAAATGAGGTTTAAGTGTTGACTTGCGTCATGCCACAATGTTAACTAAGGCACTGCTTGGGAGGCAACCCAAGACCCATTATCGCTTTATTTTTACTTTAAGATATAATGGTGTGTTGTTTGTGTAGGTCGAAGTGGGAAAGTTGTTGAAAAGTGCAGGTTGGTGAGCAAAAGGTCTAGTCGGTGCATCGTCGAAGAGGTCGGTGACCCCAACTCAGACCGACATTGGACTAAAAATAACTTCAAAGTGGAGTCTATAAAACTCGGCGAGCCTAGGAAATTATTGGCAAGTTGCCAACCAGGTCAGCGATCGCGATCTTGTCTGCCTTTTGGACCCCCAGATTAACTGGAAGTCTTGTAAAACTCAGCGAGGTAAGTGACCACTCGGCGTGTCGCCACGTGATTCAGCGAGCACGACTAATGTCGCCGAATGGGCTAGAACTAGACGGTTTTTATAAGGCCAAAGGTTCAAATATTTTCAAACTCTTCACTTTCCCTCACTTTAAATCTTCACAAACTCACACCCGCACCTTAGTTTATATATCTTCGCATTTCTAAAAGTATTTTAGTCGTTGATTTGTACTCAAATTTGGATTACATTGCCACCTAGCATTTTAATCTTATCTTAATCGGCATAAAAGGTTGGTTTTACGAACCCCGAGTTTATTTTTAACAATTTTGTACTCTTATGCAAATGATATTATCTTCTTGAAGTGTGTTGGGACTCTTTGATAGGATTAGAATGTTTGAATGCCTATTTTAATTTGATAATCTTGCCCGTCTTGTTTATATTATTGAGTTCCCATAATTTTGTGCCTTAAAATGTATTAAATATTGTGAGGTTGTGCTTGCATTTATTTAATTTAGTTGGGTGAAGTCTGAGTAGCCCGTATTTGTGCTAAAATACATAATTTTCCCAATGATAGAGCGAATGACGTCATTCTTAAGGGCAAAAGTCATCAATTGGCCAAATTTGGCAAAATCGAGAGAAGTCTGAGTATCTCGAGGTAATGGGTCTTAGGGGTCTTGCTTTAATTTGACTAATGCATGCTTTGATTTTGTTTTTGGGGGTTGCGGGGTTGAATTTGAGATGATGGGTTGAAAGTAGGCACGTTGGGTCGTTTGGCGAGCTGCGTCTAGCTCGCCGAACCACTGGGCGGTTCGCCGAAGTTCCCCATCTCGCCTTTAATTTCATGCTTAATATGTTGTTAGGATCTGTAACTTTCGGCGAGAAGCCTGAGGTCGCCAAAAGCACTCGGCGACTCACCAAAAATCTTCTTGATCGCCTCTTTGTCTGCACCCCTGAGCCATTTTACACTGTAACTTTCAGCGGACTAGCCATTGCTCACCGAAAGCTGTCGGCGATTCACCGAAAGGCCCTTCCCATTGCCGACTTGCTAAAAAAATTTAGCCAATCCCTCCGGCGAGACCGACCTAGCTCGCCAAAGAGATTTGGCGACTCACAGACTGGTTCGGCAAGTCTGTCTACAACTATTTTTTTGTCCTTTTGTTTGGAGGTTTTCTAACTTTTTCCTGATGTTTTGCAGATATGGTAAGAAAAAATATAGACATGCCATCCCGAAAAAGAGTACGGGGTATCACTATAAATGAATGGGGATCAAATCCTCCAAAGAAGGGCAGACAAGAGCCTCCTCCAGGTGACATAGGCAATAGCAAGAGGCCCATTTTTGGTAGGGTGACTACTGGTTCCCAGGCTGCTTTATTTGAGCCTGAGGATGACCAGCCTTTGCAGTCCCGACAGAATGAAATCCAGGCTAGATCTCAGCCTGACTCAGCCAGAGTCCCTCTTGTTTCCACACCAGCAGACTCAGTGCTAGCTCAGGAACCTCCTATGATCCCTATGCCACCTGTTATTCCTCCTCCCAGGCTTCTAAACCGGTTAAAAGGTGATGGTTTGTGAACCATCTTAGAGGAGAAGTTGCTCTCGACAGAAGGCCTGGAAGGAAAGTACTCAGATGTACGGAACACCCTCCACTACCATAGGTTTGATCAGATTACTAGGCCCCATGGCCCTTACATTCCTTCATGGGTCCGGGAGTTCTATAAATCCTACGGTGACTTGGTCCCGAAGAAAAAGAAAAAGATGAGCGAGTTCAGACCGGTGAAGTCTGTCATGGTACGGGGAAAGGAAATTGGGTGCCATAGTGAGTACATAAATATTGTATTGGATAGAGCTCTGCACTCTACGCACCCTTATGATGGATTGCCTGCTGCTCAGTCCTTAGATGATTTGAAGGGCTGGCTGGCACCATTGATTTCCGATACCACCTCAACGTGGATTGAGGCTGGAGCCCCTATTGAGAAGAGGGAGTTAAGTGTTGCTACCCAGTTCTGGTTTAGCTTTACCAGCGGTGATATACCGTGAGTTTACGATATTTTTAGTACATTTCACTTAAGAGTTGTGTGTGTCTAGGGCCACTTGGTATTAGTATTAATGTGTTTTTATCATGTTTTCAGGGAATAAGTTCGGACGCGAGAGTGGAGAGGCATAACTGAGGAATGTACAGAAAAGCCCATCTACGGATGTGATTCACGGACCGTAGATCCATTCACATTCCGTAGATGATGATCGCAGATGGACTAGAAAGGCATGGAGGAAGATCAGGGAATGCTTGACCAAGTGTGGAACCACGGTTGCAATCGACGGACCGTAGATTGATCTACGGACTGTACTGCTGATCTGTCAAATGATTCAGAGAGGGGTTCCAGTACCTGATTTTGAAGATTCTAAGTATGGAGCTATGGAGGAGGATCCACGGACCGTAGATCAATCCACGGTCCGTACTGGAGATCCATCATTTGGTTCAGAGATTTGAAGATCACGGAAGGGACATACGGACTGCAGATCAATCCACGGTCCGTAGGTCAATATCGTAGATCGAAATCACGTCCTGAAACATTATTTCCTTATTTCATTTCCTTTTTAGTTAGGACTTATTTTTCTATATATAGGGCATGCAAACATCGATTTTTGGGGTTAGACTTTATTACTTTTATTCTAGTTTGTGGCTTTGGAGATTAACTTGCAATTTTAGCAATTCTTGATTTCCTAAGTTTGTTTTGAAGATTTTGACTTTGAAATTCAAGTTGAGATTCTGGGTTTATTCTTCTCATTAGGTAAGTTCATGATTTCTTTTATTATAAATATGAATTGTGTTCTTCCTATTATGGGTAACTAAATCCACAACTAGGGTTGTGGGAACCATGAGCGATTAACAAAGTATAAATAGTAAGTAAGTAATTCTTGAATAGTGTTATTGCATGCATTGATAATTCTTTCGTTTAGAAGTCTTTTTAGTGGTTGAAAACGTTAGAACTCACCTTGTTTCTACTTGTCGGACCAAGGAGCTAGTTAATAAGAAAAGAATTATCAACATAGATTTAGTGTGATACTATCTAATAGTCTAATGTCGATTGGTGCGAGGGTGAAAACTAAGCCATACATCAATGTGATGTCTAATATGAGGTAAAGGTAAGGGTTATTAAATTATACACACGTAGCCGGATTAAGGTGCGGGGTGAAATTCTCTAGTTGTCGTACCAAGGAATTGGAGATACCTAACTTACCACTTTGCATGTAATATAGTTGGAAAGGATTACTATTACTAGGATTACCGCGTTATGAGCTTATGGGGAACACGTATACCCCAGTTTCTCTCTCAACTTGATAACAACAAAAGTTTGAATCTTGCTTGCTAATTGTTCACATAAATTTCAGAATTTGTTTCACAAATTCCCCCCTTTAGTTACTTGTTTTTGGAAATACATTGACTAAACGAATATAATCGTCACTTAAGTTTAAGTCTAAACCATATTCCTCGTGGGATCAACCCCAACCTACAAGTTGGGTTCTTTATTTGATAACGATCACTTATACTTCTTTAGGGAGGTGTAATTTGAGTGTATCAAATTTTGGCGTCGCTACCGGGGAATAAGGATTTTAGATTTAGTTTAACTATATTATTGAACTTTAGTCAAATATTTCCTAATTTACTTTTTCTTTTGTTTTTGTCTCTCTCAGGTTCCTACACTAGTGTATGCCAAGTTCACAGAGTCAAGGAGAACCACTTGCTCCCTACGATCCAGAACTAAAAAGAACTTTGCGGAGAATGAATAATCAAGGAGTGCCAGCTAATCCTATCGGAGGAGAAGTAGGTGATGGTGTTGGGTTGCAGCCTCTGAGGGTTGGTGATGAGAATAATCAGATTCAAGCTGAGAATTTATCGAGAGATTCAGTGAGGGTACAAGATCAACCAGGGCCAAGATTACATGATAACTATAGGGTCAACTTTAATACTGCTGATTTTGACGGACCTCTTGTCCTACCTCATCTACCATCGAGGCATACATTTGTGGTGACTAGCAGTTTGATGCAGATGCTTACAGTTTGGGGCTTCTTTGAGGGTGTGGCATCGGACGATCCACATGCTCACATAGCCAAGCTAAGGAGTATTTGCAAAAGTTGTGTGGGTCGACCGGACCTGGACATGGATGTCATTGGATTGAGAGTATTCCCTCTATGATTGACTAGCGATGTTGCTATGTGGTTTAATGAGCTTCCTTATAATTCAATCTGCACATGGAACCAATTAAGAGATGCATTCCTAGAAAGATTATTTCCAGTGTCCAAGAAGCTGACCCACAAAGATAAACTCAATAATTTTGTAGCATTACCTCGAGAGTCCGTGAGTAGTTCTTGGGATAGGTTCACTACTTTCATACGAGGTGTTCCGAATCACCGTATTTATGATGAGTAGCTGAAGGAATGTTTCTACCGAGGTTAGGATGACAACAGTAAGGCAGTGCTTGATAATATTGCTAGAGGCTAATATGGTGAGTGCACTTTTGAGCAGATTGCGGAGAAACTGGAGAAGATCTCTCGAAACAATAAAGCTTGGAGCACTGGAAAGTTGGATACTGGGAGAAACACGTTTGTCGTTCAACCTACAAACAACCAGTCTGCAGATGAGGTTCGTGAGGAGAAGGCTCAAATGAGGACTGAACTAGGGTTGGTTTTGAAGCATGTGAGCGGAGGTGCAGAGAAGGTAAATGCTATGAATTATTTGACTAGGAATCCACCACCAGTTGAGGAGTGTTACTATGAAGAGGATACTTATGCGGTGAATGATCAGATGGGGGGTTTCCGACCAAACGCCCAAGGTTCCAATATGGATAATTGGCGCCAAGGTCGGAACTATGGCAACTACAACCAAGAGGGTCAATATGTCCGGGATGGGAACTTCAATTGCAACAACAACTACAACCAGAACAACTATGGCAACATAAATGATCGGGTTGGACCTTATGTTCCCCCTAAAAATTGGGAATCTGGTCCTACGGAAGCTAGAAGTAATATGTCACGTATTGAGGATATGATGCAGAAGATGATGAGGAGGTTTGATGCAACTGATGAGAATGTGAAAGAGATAAGAAATGACTTGTCTGGTATTGGTTAAAAATTGGATGCCCACGCAGTGTCAATCAAGCATCTTGAGCAACAGATGACTCAGTTGTCAACTATAGTAAATCCACATCAACCTGACACTCTTCCTAGCAACACCATCCAGAATCCAAAGAGTGATGGCATTGTATGTCAGTCACTACTCGAGGGGGAAACAAACCATTGATCCACCTATGTCGTCTAGGGTGGAAACTAAGACTAGTAAAGATGATGATGTGGTAGAGGTAAGTGGAGAGTCTGAGAATGCGACAAAGAAAAAAGTGGAGCTAACTCAGAAAGTTGTTCCTATACCTAGACTTTCACCTCCCTTCCGACAGAGGTTAGTGAAGAAGACTGAAGAAGGAAAATACCGCAGGTTTATTAGCATGTTGAAATAGCTCTCCATCAATGTTCCGTTGATAGAGGCTTTGGAGAAAATGCCTGGGTATGCAAAATTTATGAAAGATATGGTGACAAAGAAGAGGGCAGTGAGCTTCAAAGATGATGATAGATTGCAACATTGTAGTGCTATTGCTAAAAGATCTGTTGTGCAGAAAAAGTAGGATCCCAGTGCCTTGACTATTCCATGTACCATCGGGTTATTGCATTTTTCTAAGGCGTTGTGTGATCTTGGTTCTACCATTAATCTGATGCCACTATTTATTTACAAGAAGTTGGGACTAGGAGATCCAAAACCGACTGCGATGCGGTTCCTCATGGCTGATAGAACTGTGAAGAGGCCTATTGGTGTGCTCCATGATGTATTAGTGAAAGTGGAGTCGTTCATCTTTCCGGAGGATTTTGTGATTCTTGATTGTGAGGCTGATTTTGAGGTTCCCATCATTCTTGGGAGACCATTCCTTGCCACTGGGCGCGCCTTAGTTGATATGGAAAAGGGCAGATGAAGTTCAGACTGAACAATGAAGAGGCAACTTTCAATATCTGAAGGTCTATGAAGCAGAGTAGTGAGCTCCAATAGGTATCTGCGATAACATATAGAGTTGAGAGTGGGCCTGAGGTGTAGATTAAAGAGAGACTGGGTGATGAGGCATTAGCAGCGGTCATGATAAACTTTGAGAGTGATGGTATTGAAGAGTATGAAGAGTTGGTCGCCGCACTTGATAGGTGCGAATAACGTTCGAAACCAAAGAAGTTGGAGTTAGACATGAAAAATTGTGAGTCCCCACCCGTAAGATCGTCTGTTGAGGAGGCACCGAAATTGGAGCTTAAGGCTCTACCATAACATTTGAGGTACGTATTCTTGGGAAAAAATGATACTTTACCGGTCATCATTGTGGCAGATTTGAATGGGCGAAAAGTAGAGTGTTTGGTTTCTATGTTAAAGAGGTTCTAGCGAGCTATTGGGTGGATTATTGCGGACATTATTAGGATCCCTCCTAGTATCTGTTCTCATAACATCCAACTCATGCCAGATCACAAGCCTAGTATTGAGCACCAGAGAAGATTAAATCCGCCTATGCAAGAGGTAGTTAAAAAGGAGATCATCAAGTGGTTAGATGCCGGAGTTATCTATCCCATTGCAGATAGTAGTTGGGTGCGTTTTGTTTAATGTGTGCCCAAGAAAGGTGGGATTACTGTGGTTCCTAATGAGAGAAATGAGCTTGTTCCGATGCGGCCCGTGACTGGATGGAGAGTTTGCATGGACTACCAGAAGCTAAATACTTGGACAGAAAATGACCATTTCCTTATGCCATTCATCGATCAGATGTTGGATAGACTTGCAGGTAAGGGTTGGTATTGTTTTCTTGATAGTTATTCGGGCTACAATAAGATTTCTATAGCGCCGGAAGACCAAGAGAAGACCACCTTCACTTTCCCTTATGGGACTTTCACCTTCAAACAAATGCCATTTGGGTTGTGCAATGCTCCAGCAACCTTCCAGCGTTGTATGATGTTGATTTTCTCTGATATGGTGGAGGACATTTTTGAGGTATTTATGGATGATTTCTCTGTGGTAGGTGACTCTTTTGATCGATCTCTGGATCATTTGACTGAGGTACTTAAAAGGTCTGAAGACTGTAATCTGGTGCTAAATTGGGAGAAGTGCCATTTTGTGGTGAAAGAAAGGATAGTTCTGGGTCATCGGATTTCTGAGAAGGGCATTGAGGTTGATAGAGCAAAAGTAGAGGTAATAGAAAAGCTTCCACCACCAATCTCTGTAAAAGGTGTTAGAAGTTTTCTTGGGCATGCAGGTTTCTATAGGAGGTTCATCAAGGACTTTTCTAAAATTGCACATCCATTGTGCAAACTGCTCGTAAAGAAGTCTAAGTTTAATTTTGATGATGTTTGTCTGAGAGCATTTGGAGAGCTGAAGGATAAGTTGGTTACTGGACCTATCATTATTTCACCTGATTGGGGACAACCGTTTGAGGTAATGTGCGATGCGAGTGGAGTGGCGCTTGGGGTGGTATTAGGACAGAGACGAGAGAAAATCCTCCCTCCTATTTACTATGCTAGCACATCTCTAAATGTGGCCCAGAAGAATTATAATGTGACTGAATAAGAGCTTCTTGCGGTGGTTTTCACATTCGAGAAATTTTGATCCTACTTGCTTGGTACTAAGGTCATAGTGCATACTGACCATTCTGCATTGAGGTATTTGATGGAGAAGAAGGATGCAAAACCGAGGTTGATTAGATGGGTATTGTTGATGCAAGAATTTGATTTTGTGGTGAAAGATAGAAAGGGGACTGAAAATCAAGTTGCCGATCACTTGTCCAGATTAAAGGAAGAGGTATGCTAAAGCTTGATGATAGAGCTGAAATTAATGATGCTTTTCCAGATGAACAGGTATTGGCTGCTTCTCATGATCTGATTCCTTGGTTTGTAGACTTTGCTAATTATTTGGCAAGCAATTTGGTGCCCCCGAATTTGTCTTTTCACCAAAGGAAAAAGTTTATGCATGATGTGAAGAAATTCTTTCGGGATGAGCCTTACTTGTATCGGAGTTGTGCTGATGGGATTATTCGTCGCTGTGTGCCGAAGGTTGAGATGTTGAGTATACTTGAGGCATGTCATTCATCGCCTATTGGTGGGCATCATAGTGGTATTCAGACTGTGCATAAGATTTTGCAGTGTGGGTACTACTGGCCTACCAACCACTAAGATGCTCATGATTTCGCCAAGTCTTGTGACTGTTGCCAAAGAGAAGGAGGGATTTAAAAAAGGCAACAGGTTCCTATGAATCCTATCTTAGTGATAGAGTTGTTTGATGTATGGGGCATTGATTTTATGGGTCCGTTTGTGAGTTCACATGGGATGAAATATATTCTTATTGCGGTTGATTATGTGTCGAAGTGGGTAGAAGCAGTTGCACTCCCAAACAATGAAGGTAAAAGTGTTACCGCATTCTTGGAAAAGAATATCTTCTCCAGATTTGGTACACCTAGGGCGATTATCAGTGATGGAGGTTCCCACTTTTGTAATAAGTTGTTCAAGGCGCTACTTGAGAAATATGGTGCCCACCACAATGTAGCCACTCCTTATCATCCGCAGACTAGTGGGAAAGTTGAAGTGTCCAACGAGAGATCAAACAGATTTTGGCGAAGAATGTGAATGCGAATAGAACGAATTGGTCCAGGAAGCTTGATGATGCTCTATGGGCCTATCACACTCCATACAAGACTCCCATAGGTATGTCTCCTTACCAACTTGGATTTGGGAAGTCTTGCCATTTATCGGTAGAGCTAGAGCATAAGGTTATGTGGGCTATGAAGAAGCTAAATTTGGATTGGGGTGCCACATCTAATCAGAGAATGATGATAAAAATGCTTGATGAGTTTCGCCTAAAAGCTTCTGAAAGTTCAGCCTTGTACAAAGAGAAGATGAAGAGGTATCATGATCAAAGAATTGAAAAGAGAGAATTTGTT
>JAJONZ010024048.1:0-11401 GCA_029582445.1 Solanum paucissectum
GCTGTCTCTTTACTATCGCGCCTGAACATCTTTCCTGCAAAATACAATAAAAACACATAAAAACCAATACAAAAAGGCCCTAGACACACACAACTTGTAAGTGAAATGTATTAGAAATACCGTAAACTCACGGTATATCAAGAGGAAAGATGTACTAAATTTTGTTAGAGGTTGATATGGATACTAGTCTTCCAGAAACAATTAGTTTTGAAGAATGAAAAAGGGCAGCTCAAGGTGACATATGAATGAAAGTCAACACTATGTAAATACTGCAAGAAGTATGGACATTCAGAGCAGGAAGAAAAATATGCCAAAAGCTGAGAATAAGAAGGTGGACGTACAAGCTACAATTGGAGGAAAACACACAGATAATTGAGCAAAGGATGAAAGGGCAGAGCAAGGAAGGAGGTGTAGCACATTATGGGAAGAGTAAAGATATGTAACAAGTTGACAATCTAATGACATAGGTTTACACTCCAGTACAACAAGTTGAGAAGGATAGAAATGACCTTCACAGGTAGCAGACAAAGAGGGTTGGATCACACCTAGGAGGGTGGTTCATGTGTATAAGAAAAAAAGTGTTACCAACAACGCATACAAAGACGTGTAAGGCAAAAGTGGAGAAGGAACAAGTTAGGAGATCAACCTCATCCCAAGCACTGGAATGGTTAATATCCTAAGTTGAAATGTAAGGGGTATGAATGGGTCAAATAAACAGAAGTAGGTCAAGCTCCTCTGCAATAAAGAACAAGCAGGTTTGATAAGCTTGTTGGAACAAAAATAAAAATAATAGTAAGGATAAAATTATTGAAAGCTTGTTTGGAGGGGAAGCACATACATAACTTGGAGAGTCATTACAATGGGTAAATACTTGTCATTTGGAGACCTGATTACTATACAGTTAGAATAGTGAATATGACATCCCAAAAAGTAACATGTTAAGTAGAGTATATACCTAAGAAATTTTCTTTTCTAGTATCTTTTGTGTATGTTTTTAACACAAGAGAGGAGAGGAAGGCACTATGGTCTACTCTAAAAGCAATACACAGATCAAACAGGAAGCCATGGCTATTAATGGGAGATTTTAATTCTACACTTCATGCTGAGGATTAAATAGGTGGAAATCATGTCTCTTTGGCAGATGTGGTGGATTTTACAGAGTGTGTAGATGAGTGTGGATTGATTGAACTCCCTCACCAAGGTAATCAATACACTTGGAGTGACAAGGGGAGTGATGAGAGAGTATATTCAAAAATAGATTGGGCCCCGATTAATGATGAATGGCTGACAAATATGCCCTCAAGCAAGACTACATTCTTATCTGAAGGCATAAGTGACCACTGTCCAATTAAGCTAAATCTTACAGATGAGAGGATAAGGAAACAAACTTCCTTTCTATATTGCAATGCATGGAAGAAATGCTCTAGTTTAATGATATGGTGGAGGAAGGTTGGGGAATTACCATTCAAGGATGCAAAATGATGCAGGTAATTAGGAAATTGAAATAAATGAAAAAAAGTCTGAAGAAACTCAACTCACAGCATTTCAATAACATAGTAAAAGAGGCAGAAAAAAGCAGAGGATTGTTAAGCATGCCCAACAACAGTTACAAGTCCAAGCAATGAATATTGTGTTCCAGAAAGAAGAAAAGGAGAAATACTTATAGTTCAAACACATATCATACCTAGCAGAGATGTATTTGCAGTAGCTAAGTAAAGTGACTTGGCTGAAACTAGGGGATAATAATACCAAATATTTCCATTTTGTAATAAAACATAGAAGATTAAAGCTAGCAACCACACAATTAAAGGATGAAAATGGACACTGATCCAGGTAAGATAGCACATATCTTTGTTAATTATTACAAGAAGCTCCTAGGTGAAAAAACAACATGCAACCTGCAAGCAAATGAGATTGTATTGAAAAATAGGCTTGTAATAGATATGGTACAACAAATGCAACTATTGGAGCCCTTTACTGGGATGATGTGAAGCAAGCCATGTTAAAGATAGACCAAACAAATATCCCAGGGTCTGATGGATATGGAAGTGGATTTTATAAAAAGACATGGGGATAGTTGGAGAAGACATCACCGATGCAGTCTTGGAATTCTTCCAGAGAAGTAAGTGAATGAAATTGATATAGCACTTATTCCTAAGGTGGGTGTACCAGAACAGGCCAGTCAATTTAGACCAATCACATGTTGTAATATACCTTATAAATGCATTTCAAAATTGATTTGTATCAGGCTGAAAACTGATGTGAGTCATCTAGTTGCAGACAATCAAGTTGCATTTGTGCAAGGATGACCTATGGTACATAATATTATGATTTGTCATGATATGCTAAGACATTACAACAGAAAGACAACTCATAGGTGTTTGATGAAAATAGACCTCAAGAAGGCATATGACATGATGAGTTGGGAATTTTTAGAGGAAACTTTAAAAGGGTTTGGCTTTCTAACAAAATTTATCAATTGGATAATGATATGTGTATCAACACCAAAATTTACTGTCAAACTCAATGGGGAAGGATATGGCTATTTTGAATGAAAGAGAGAACTGAGGCAAGGAGATCCTATATTACCTCTACTATTTATGCTAATTATGGAGTACCTTTCAAGGTTACTTAAAAGCATGACATGCCTGCCAAATTTCAAGTTTCATCATATGTGCAAAGGCCAAAGGTTGAACCATCTTATATTTGCATATAATCTTATGTTCTTTTGTAAAGGAGAGTCTAAGTCTGTTATTAGACTTATGGAAGCTTTGGCTCATTTCAGTGCCACTACTGGGATTGTGGAAAATATAGAGAAGTCAAACTTATTCCTAACAGGAGTGACTAAAGAAGTAGAGTAGCAGCTTTTGAATATTACTGGCTTCACAGCACGATAATTTCCCCTTATACTTGGGACTCCCACTCACATATAAGAGGTGGAGTAAAATAGAATGTCATCAACTTGTGGATAAGCTAAGCAGGATCAAAAACACCTATGCAAAACAACTTTCGTATGCATAGAGGCTTCAAGTGGTGTTGGTTGTGTTGTTTTCAATACACAGTTTTTTGGGATCAGTATTCATACTTCATTAAAGTATAGTAAATGAGGTGGACAAGAAATGTAGAGACTATTTGTGGGGAGGTAGTGGTGAAAAGAAGAAAGTACCATTGGTATACTGGGAAAAAAATTGTTTTCCAAAGAGGTAGGAGGTTTAAATATTAAAGGGTGTGGGATGGAATATGGCTTCTGTAGGCAAGCTAGTATGGAAAATAGTTGTGAGTAAAGAGTCTTCATGGGTGAAATGGGTGCATGGGGTGTGCATCAAAGCAGACACTGTTTGAAATCATAGAGCACCAGTAGACAACAATTGATATTGGAGGAAAATAACTTCACTAAAGAACCAAATGCAGCATTGGTACACACATGGACAGTTTAATCTTACTGCTAGTGGAGAATACTCAATCACCAGGGGTTATTTTGCTTTGTTGGGCCACCAAGCTAAACTGGGAATTGCTGAACTAATATGAAATTGTGTATCATTGCCTAGGTAAAGGTTCATCATGTGGTTAGCAATACAAAAGAGATTGCTCATAAAGGAAAGGTTGTTGAACATGAATATACAAGTTGATGACAATAAATGTTGCTTATGTAATGATACATTGATGAAAATAAATAAACACTTGTTTGTAAATTGTGAATATGTTACAAAGGTGAGAGATGCACTCCTAAGTTGGTCCAATATCAACCTACCTACAAGAGAGTTGAATAGCATTTTGGGGCTGATTAAGAAGAAACAGTGGAAAAGACTCAAGAAGGAAGTGGTGGCAGCTTTATGGTGAGCTATGATATATCACATTTGGAAAGCAAGAAATTGGAAACTCTTATAATTTAGCTAATTATAATACTAATCTGATTAGTTAGTTAGTATAATCAATTAATTAGTTAGAATAGTTAGTTAGCCAGCTGTCAATTCTGTTACTTTTCTATTAGTATGTTAACTCACTAGTTGACACTTTTCTCATTGTATAAATACGTACTACCTCCATAATGGAAATTAATTTTGTTCTTCCCCAATTCTGTATCTTCTTCTCTGATCTATTCTTCAGTTGTGTCTATGGATGTTTAAGCCATGGTTATGGAGCATTCTTCACATGGTATCAGAGCACGAGGTAATTCCATTCGTCTGTGCTTCTATACTTCATCTTTGATTTTTGTTCTGCTCCTGTGTTGAATTTTGATCACCTGCTAGATCGAGTTCTATTTTAGATCCATTCTATTTTCCGCTGCATTTCTTCATTTAGATCAATTCATCTTCTGTGAGTGTTTGATTTGAATCTTCAATGGTGATTAAAAGTGGTTCTGTTTCAAATGAGAATACTGTGAACAACAATGGTACTATTGGAGAAGATCTTAGTTCTCCTTTGTATATGCATCCTTCGGATAATCCAGGTGCATCGTTGGTTCAAACTCCTTTTGATGGAGTAGGATATAGATCATGGAAACGAAGTGTTCTTAGAGTTCTGTCGGTTAAGAATAAGCTGGGCTTTGTCAATGGTGATTGCAAAAGGCCCGATCCAGGAACATCACGTTTCCGTCAATGGGTAAGGTGTGATGACATGGTTACTTCCTGGATTCTCAATTCTCTGTCTAAGGAAATTGCAGAAAGCGTGGAATATGTCTTCGATTCATTTGAATTGTGGAAGGAATTGGAAGATCGATATGATCAAACCAATGGTGCAAAGCTGTATCAGGTTCAACGTGAGATCAATGAACTGTCACAGGGAACTTTAGACATTACTACCTACTACACTAGGATAAAAAGGCTGTGGGAAGAATTAAGCACATTACATGTCAAAACTCAATGTAACTGTAACTGTACTTGTGGAGCTAAGGATAGTATGTTCAAGGTAGAGCAGGATGGGAGATTGATACAATTCCTTATGGGATTGAATGAGGTTTACACTGTAGTTCGAGGGAATATCCTCATGATGAATCCACTACCTTCCCTAGCACAAACTTTTTCTTTGTTGGTGCAGGATGAAAAACAAAGAGAAATTAAACCTAATGCTCAAGTGTTCATGGAGTCTACATCTCTGAATGCAAGCAGTTCAGGAAAGAAGGTCATGGAATCTGTTTCTTTTAATACAAATGGTTCAGCAGGAGCAAGTCTAGGTCCATGAGGGCAAATTATTCTTCTACAGGCGACACAAATCCTAACTTCAGAACTAACTATTCTCAGAATAATTCCTACAATGGCAATAGGCCTCGTATTATATGTGATTATTGCAAGAAATCAGGATACACTAGGGACAAATGCTACAAGTTGCATGGCTACCCACAGACAAACAATTATCAGAATTCAAACACCTCTAATCAGACTGGATACAGAGGCAACAATCAGAATCCCAGGGTCAACAAAGGAAAAGGTCTTATGGCTGATGTTCATGGTGGTGGTTGTTGTTCAGGAGAAGAGGAGCACAGGGGAAATCATGCTGATACAGGTCCTCAATTGACAAGAGAACAGTATGCTCAGTTTGTGGAGTTACTACAACAATTTCAAAGCTGAAAAGAACAATGCCTTTACTGGTGGTAATGTGAATTTTGCAGGTATGATAGCATGTACCTCCTCAATTGATTTTGGCAAGTTATCATGCAGATGCTCTCACAATAAAATTGACTCTTGGATCCTTGACTCAGGAGCCTCTAATCATATGACCTTTGACATAACATTCTTAACAAACATTACCTATCTTCCTTGCCCCTTATTAATTACTTTACCAAATGGTTACAAGGTGAAAGTTGTGAAAATTGGTAGTGTAGTACTTGCATCAAACATTGTTCTTCATGAAGTGTTGTATGTGCCTTCTTTTAAGTACAATCTTGTTTCAATTAATTGCCTTTCAAAATCCATACCTAAAAGCATTGTGTATTTTTCTGAATCCTCATGCATTCTGCAGGCCCCTTCAATGAAGAGGCCTCTGGTCATTGGTGAAGCAAAGGATGGACTCTATTTTTTGTGTTCTAAGTGTTTGATGAAGCCCAATCATCCCGGTACTACATGTACTGCTTCAACCACTTCCACTTCTGGTTGTGTGGCAAATCAAGATGTTTTCAATTCTAGGTCTCAAGATGTTTTCAATTCTAAGTCTGTTTCTTTTCCTGTTCCTTCAAGTAAACATAGTACTTGTACTCAACATGGTGTTCCACTCAATAAGAATCCTGACTTTTCTACTTCTTTTATGACTCATACTTGTGATGATGTGAATGTGTTATGGCATAATAGACTTGGACATGTACCTTTTGTGAAAATGAGGGAGATTAAGTCTATACCGGAAAGATTTTCTGCCAAACAACCCTTTCTTTGTAACATTTGCCCAATGGCAAGGCAAGAAAGACTGCCTTTTCCTCAGAGCACCCATACCTCTACTAAACTATTTCAATTGCTTCACATAGATCTATGGGGTCCCTACCACATGGTGACACATGATAAGTGTAGGTATTTTATCACACTTGTTGATGATTACAGTAGGTGTACATGGACTCAGTTAATAACGTGTAAGAGCAACACCTTAGTAGTCATCAAAAATTTCTTGTCCATGGTTGAGAATCAATTCAACACTAATGTTCAGACCATAAGAACTGACAATGGTCTTGAGTTTGTAAATACAGAAACCTCAACCTTTCTTACAACAAAGGGAATAATTCATGAGAGAACCTGTCCCTACACACCACAGCAAAATGGGGTGGTGGAAAGGAAACACAAGTACTTATTAGAAACTGCCAGGGTTCTTCTTTTCCAATCCAAATTACCTCTTAAATACTGGGGTGAGTGTGTGTTGTGTGCTACATACATCATCAACCGACTTCCTACTTCTCATATAAAAGGTAAATGTCCATATGAGTTGTTGTACAAAACTAAACCAGTCTATTCCCACATGAAAACGTTTTGGTTGTCTATGTTATCCTACTCTTCCAAAACCTCATAGGGACAAATTCCAAGCCAGGACTACACCCCATATTTTCATAGGCTACCCTTTTGGATCAAAAGGCTACAACGTTCTAAGTCTATCCACCAAAAAGATACACATTTCAAGGGATGTAGTTTTTAAAGAAAACATTTTTCCTTTTGCTGTTCTTCCTGATGTCTCTTCTTTTCCTTCTGTCTTGCATTCTGTACCTTTCATAGACACTATGCATACTGATATTGAATCACAAACTGTGCAACATGTTGAAAATGATGTAATTGATGCAAGTGACACTCCATCTCACATTTCACCTAATCATGTAACTAATTCACATGTTACCATTCAGACCTCTAATCCTGAACCTACAACTAGCAACAGACCATCCAGACCACATAAATTGCCCACATACCTTCATGATTATGTTTTGCCTAAGACTATGCCTAAACAGTTTCAGAATTCAAATATTTCCCTAAATATTGCCTTCTCCAAACACCAACATGTACCACCTGAAGCCTTGGCACTTGAGAGTCAAACACTTGTGAGAAATGTCAGTAATGATGATGAACCTTCTTCATATGGGGAGGCTGCTTTGAACCCTGCCTGGCAACAAGCCATGACACAGGAGTTTGAAGCATTGCATACAAATCACACTTGGGATCTTGTTGCTCTACCTAGTGGCAAGAAGGTCATAGGATGTAGGTGGGTTTATAAGGTGAAACACAAAGTTGATGAGACTATTGAGAGATTCAAAGCAAAACTTGTAGTAAAAGGATACACCCAAGAAGATGGGGTTGATTATACAGAGACTTTTTCACCAGTAATCAAGATGACAACTGTAAGAGCTCTACTAGCCACAGTTGTAAAGAAGGACTGGAATATATTTCAGCTTGATGTAAATAATGCATTCCTTCATGGAGATTTACATGAAGAGGTATATATGGAGGTTCCTCCAGGTCTAGTAGTGCACAAGCCAGGGATGGTATACACACTAAACAAGTCCCTATATGGCCTGAAACAAGCCAGCAAACAATGGTATGCCAAATTAGCTGAAGCCTTATATTCAAAGGGGTACACTCACTCATTGAATGACTATTCCTTGTTTCATAAGAAGTCTGCAAATTCCAGCATTTTTGTTGTTGTCTATGTAGATGATGTGATTCTAACAGGCACAAGTGTTATTGAGATTGAGGAACTCAAAACCTTTCTCCATGACAAGTTCAAGATTAAGGACTTGGGAAGGTTACACTATTTCCTTGGGATGGAAGTACTTTACAAAGATGATGGACTTATTATCTCTCAAAGAAAATTTGTTCTTGACATGTTGAAGAGTTACAAAGTTGCAAGTATGAGCAGTTGTACATCCCCACTTGACCCTGCAGTAAAACTCCATGCCAAGGAAGGGAATCCTTTGTCAGAACCATTGTTTTATAGAAAGCTTATTGGGAAGGTGAATTTCTTAACGAACACTAGGATGGACATATCATACAGTGTACAACACCTCAGCCAATTTATGCAGGACCCTAGAGAATCACATTTACAAGCAACTTTTCATATATTAAGGTATCTCAAGGCTGATCCCACTCTAGGAATTTTCATGTCCAAGAAACAGTCATATGATGTCAAAGCTTATTGCGACTCTGATTGGGCTGCCTGCCCTGACACCAGGAAGTCAGTAAGTGGTTATATTGTATTGTTAGGTAACAGTCCACTCAGCTGGAAGTCCAAGAAACAAGAGACTATATCTTTGTCTTCAGCAGAAGCAGAGTATAGAGCTCTAAGGAAAGTTGCAGGTGAGTTAGTATGGTTGAGCAGATTATTAACAGAACTGACATTGCCATTGCCTGTGCCTATTGCAGTATACTGTGACAATCAATATGCCCTACATATAGCTCGAAACCCAGTGTTTCATGAACGCACTAAGCACATTGAAGTTGACTGCCATTTTGTGAGAAATCTGCTTCAGACAGACCTCATTTCATTACATCACATAAGCTCTGATAATCAGCTGGCAGATATATTAACTAAGACATTGACTGGAGTCAAACATTCTACAGCATTGAGCAAGTTATCAGTGTTCTCCACACCTACAACTTGAGGGGGGGTCTTATGATTTAGCTAATTATAATACAAGTCTGATTAGTTTTTGTTAGTTAGTATAATCAATTAATTAGTTAGAACAGTTAGTTAGCCAACTGTCAATTCTGTTACTTTTCTGTTAGTATGTTAACTCACTAGTTGACACTTTTCTCATTGTATAAATACGTACTATCTCTATAATGGAAGTTAATTTTTGTTCTTCCCCAATTCTGTATCTTCTTCTCTGATCTATTTTTCAGTTGTGTCTATGGATGTTTAAGCCATGGTTATGGAGCATTCTTCACAGAATTCAATGATCCTTTACAATTTTTCCAGTTATAAATTAGTATTTTACAAGAAAGGTAAATATATTAGCCTTGAAATAACATGATAGTGTTAAATGTGCAAAACTTAAACTCTAATAGTAAAAAGATAATAACTAGCTAAGAATCAATGCTATACCACGTATAAGATTAATTTTTTTATATTATTTTTTTAACCAATTTTATTTATTTATTTATTATTATTATAAACATATATTATAATAATTTTCATAGTCAATTATTCTTACCAGTTTGCATCTAATTCAATTCATTAAAAACTATGTTATAATCCTTAATTAATTGCTTCTAGAAAACAATATTAACCAAATATATATTTTAGGAAAATTACATTAATTATAGCAATACATCTTATGAAAATTTGGTAAGAGAGTCAACTTTTTAATAATTACTACATTTAATAACAATACTTTAGATTGCAAGTGAGAGCTATAAATAGAACTCTTGCATTATTGATTTTCCCAGCCAATCACTCAATCTTGCTTCTTAAGTCTCAAATTAATTTTAAGCAGCTATGGCTTCATCAAGAGGATCTAACTATAGTGATTCATTTGAGAAAAGTTTCTCTAAGTATATGAATGATGTAAGTTTTTCTAATTTGATTATTTGTCAATATAGATAATTCTCTTTGTTTTTATTTTATTCTCAATTCAAATATGTACGAATTTTCCTAATACGATTGTTTATCTTTCTTTGATATATAAAAAACAAGAACTACGATATCAAAGATGATGGAATGGTCGTCACAATTACTTCCAAGGGGAATAATCAGATGCCAAAGGGAAATGGCACTCGCCTAGGTCAGTCCAGCTTTTCTAGGAATATGATGAATCCCCATCTAAATTCATCATACCGTGGTAAGAAAGAAAATGCACATATGCATTATTGAGTTCAAAATATTTATTTATAACTGAGTCTTTAAAATATAATTATAAATAGTCTCGGTATACGTTTGACAGTTGATCTGCACATACCACCAAAGGACGAGCCAAAAGATCAGGTTTTGGAGAACGAGGAAGCACAAGTAGTAGGAGAGGTTGTTGGTGTTGCTGCTGCAGAACCACGTCCAGCTATACACGATGTGACTGGTGAAGGATCATGCATATCATTGGTTGGAGGACTCATTCTATCAGCTGAAAGCACTAGCAAAGAGAAAAATCAGGTGCCTGAAAAAGAGACTCATCCCTCGAAGGACCAGCCATGAAGAGATTGAGGCTGTTGCAGGAGTAGTAACGGTGACAAAGTACCGAGTAAGATGGATGATAAGATTATTGATTAATCAAAATTTGAACAATTTAATTTGATGTTTTATGTGTTGGACTATCGATCGAACAATGGCCGTACTTTGAAGTGTTTGTTATATTTTGTTTTATGGATATTTTGTAGTGTTTATTTGTTTTATAGTCGTAGTTGTTTGTATTTTTCTCTCTTTGTTTCAGTATAACATATATATATTCCTTGTTATAATTACTGGCGCACAAGGCTATGCGCACTATATATATATATATATATATATATGCAGGAAGTGATCACTGGTTCAAAAATGGGGACACGGGACAACCTCAAGCTTACCGCGATATGATCAAGATATATGGGCAGACGAGACAACATAACCTCAAGCTGAAAATGATGATCGGAGATATTACAAACAATATGAAGAATGCAGATGTGGACTATATTTCTATAAGGATGCTAATCAAGTAGTGGATTTCATGGCTAAACTTGCATCTACAAATTAATGGAGATATAACATGTTCTTTCTACTCTTTTCAACATCTTCCTGAAAAGATGAAGGAACCTTTTCAACTTGACAGAATGTGACTACTAGTATTAGGACGAGATTTGTAGCACTTGCAGGACACTTTTTCACACCTTGTGTATTATTCGATCATTACAGTCATTGTGTTAGTTTGGGGGTTTGATCATTGTCCTCATCCTCTTTTTCTATGTATTATGACTATAGTTATAATTATATATACAAATTTGAGTGATACGAAACTAAGTACTAACTTCTTCGA
>JAJONZ010024049.1:0-19935 GCA_029582445.1 Solanum paucissectum
GACGAATATATATGTATTTGCATGTGTATATACAATTTTCTCTCGCTTTATACAAACATAAACGCAATTTATACAATTCTGTGTATAAAGCGAGAGAGGCGAGCACAGAGGGAGCGAGCGAGAGAGGGAGAGTGGCGAGCGAGAGTTTGAGGGAGAGAGGCGACTGGCAAACAGTTTGCTACAGGACACAATTAAATCAAAGTGTGGTTATACCATTTAATTTGAATTAATAGTTTGCCATTATGTACAATTTTCTCTTTATTTTAAGATAACTTATAGAAATTTCACTAGTGTATTGACTAATTATTTAGATGCACGCTATGTTGTTATAGTACGAATCTTACCAGATTTTTGTGTGTCCAGAGACATGCATCTCGGGATACATGGACTCAAAATTATGTGTAATTTGTTTTAGATATACTCTATGCAACTGGATTCGTGTGTATCTAGGATGCATTGACAACTCCTGCACCCTCGTCTCCCTCCCATCTCGCTCGCCACTTTCTTATCTTGCTCGCGTATGTGAAATGCATCACACCAGATAGATCTATCTCTTATACCTAGTATCCTAAATACATGCTAATCACACTAGATTTTTCGCTAGTGTTATTGATACAACACCATTGCTTGTCATATTTGATTTGAAAATCTTTTTTTTCTCGATGTCATAAAATTTTAAGTTTGAAAAAAAGGGCTAGCCCACCCCAGCCCGCGGCCCTTCTAGGGTTGGGTTAGGTTAAACATTTTCAGGTCCTTCCAAATGAAGGGACTGTCCGCCCTAACCCTTCAAATTCCTTGGCCCGCGACACTTGGGCCGAGTGGGGCTTGGCTGGCCCCTTTTGAGGATATAAAAGGTAAATAACATTATCCGTTCTTGATTTGTCAAAGTGGACAAGTAAAAAGAAGATGCTTTGATTAAGACGTGACAATTTTAGTGAAAGTGCCTTGGAAAAGGGCATACTCTGCAAATGTTTCTAGCTGTTGGGTCCCCACACATTAAAGAAAATTTAAGTTGTATGGTCATCCTGCTCCACAAAAGAAACTAAAGCTCCTTTTCTATAACCTGTAATAATTTATTGATTTTTAAATGAATGATAAAATTTTTACTTCATTCTATTTCAATATCACAAGGCTTAAAAACATAACAAGAGTACATATAGTAATTTTAATTATATGACAAACATAGCCCGATTTCCTAGTGTCGTCCATGGCTAATTCGACACCAACATCGCTGCTTTCGACTGGAAAAAAAGATCAGCTCCCATGCTTCATATCATGTTGTAATTACATTTTGTGACATCACTAATCACAATCGGAATATGGTGTGTTATATATGAATATGATGGCTTTTGATTTTAAGGGGAGAAAACTTATCATAGATAAATAAAAGGAAGATGGACAAGTACGTCTTAATTAATCAAAGGCATCCACTTTACTAAACATTCTATGCAAACAACTCACTTACATACACAATACAAAACAAGGATAGACAGGTCTATCCTTGTTACATGAGGTGGAAGATGAAAATAATTTGACATCACTCAATCAATCTAAAACCCTTTTATTTAATATGAAAATAATGCACGTACAATTTCTTCAATATATATAGCATATGCTCATTACCATAACATGGATCAGCATGTCATCCTCATGATCCATCGTTGATTTCTCGATACGATCCTTCACCAAATAGTTATTATCTTAAAAAGTTATTTTTTTCAATTTTCTGAAAGTAACTTTCTAATATAATAACTATTAGTTGAATAACTTTACTAAAAATTAAGCTCATGATCCATGAGTATCCAAGATCCATCTTCTTGTTGAACCATTCCTTTATTCTTCTCGATCCACCATGAAGTTGGTACACCATATTCATCCTTCAAATAGTCGCCTTGCTTATTCACCAGTGCAATATCTCGATTTATCTCTAGCTTAAACTCACCTTCTAGTCCATGTGTTCCAGCAATTCCATGCAGATAAACTTCCAGAATATGACTAAATATGTCTTTCTTCAAGTATTCTGATTTTGTAGTATCAATTACAAGTTCGAAGCCAACATCTTCATACGCTCTCCATTCTGTTGGAGAACCCTCTACCTGTCCACGCTCCATTAGCTTCGGAATGGGATCAGAGACATTGGTAACCCGCAAGATATGAAGGTTTTTCAAGTTTTTATAAGCTTTCTTGAAATTGGCCTCTCCAACACGTGGGCAACCAAGTAAAAATGCAGTCACTGGAAACTCCTTATTGATTTGGTTGACAACTATGTCAATTGCGCATAGTGTGCCCAATGATGAACCCAAGCTTTGCCCGGCAACACTGATGCTGATTTCCTCCTCACTGTATTGCTTCAACAACCTTTTAACTTCTTCAAGAACCTGCCAGTTTTAATGTATGTACCTCAAGAATTAGAGTATAATCACTTGGAAACTAAAGTTACAAAAAATTACTGCTGTACTAATTTCGTACCTGATCTCTAGCACTGGTTGTCCTGTTGAAATTTGAAGCTTCATTAAGACAAGTATAAACTGAATAAAAGCCTTTGTGTACAAGAATGTTATCCGTATTTTCCCCAAATATTTTTGTTGGTTGGACTAACGACCATTTATCGTCTTCGTTGCGTTCTGATTGCGTCTTGGTTCCTCTCCAAGCAATCAAAATGTCTCTCCTCCCCAATTCAACTTTACCCTCATCAGTAGCAACAGCAACAAACCCAATCCAATTTGATTCTTTCATGTTGTCAGATACATCTGAAGCTCCATACACATATTTGGTGATTTCATAGTATTTGTATTTGTCGAGCCCAACCCTTGTAAAGAGGTTCTTTTTGGAGTATCGACTTGTTCCTCTGTATTTAGAAACTTTCTCATTATTGAATGAGTCGCAGATGGCTTGAGGCATTTGGCCATAGTGAATAAGGTATCGTCGTAGATCATAATCCAAAGGGTCAAGTAAGCCTTCCCAATTGTTTTTTCCACTCAAAATCTCCCATCTTTCAGCTATGCTCTTGTCTTTGTTTTCGATCCCCTTTTTCCTTTTCAAACAGCTGCTGATTTTTCTACATACAACCTCCCATCCTTTGTTAATGCATACCATCTTTCTTCTGATTCGTAACAAATATTTCTACTTACAACCTCCAAGTTATAGTTTTTTTCAATGTGGCAACTTTTGAAAATGAAAATTCAATGTGGCAACTTTTGAAGCAAGCAACAGATTAACCTGCTTGCTAGTGGTATTTTCATAATTTAAGTATTTTTAGCATTTATTGGCTTGATTTGTACAATTTATCCTTTTAGGGCCACTCCATTTTTATGAGGAAAATAGACTGACACATCACTTTGGTGTGACCATATATGGCTGCCAAGGATTTGCTAATGTGGACCCTCTTTTCAATAATTGTTTTAGTAAACTCATAAAAATCTCATTATATCATCTCAATTTTAATTTACTTATCTTATTTTTCTTTTAAATTTTTTATATATTTAAAAGTTAAGTAAGAAAATACTATAGATCATACTCTTCCTGTCTAATAATAATTGTCTACTATTAACTTGACACACATCTTAAGAAACAATAAATAATAAGGGTAATATTACTATTATCCTTTGACTTTATTAAATTTAATACTTTAAAAAATGTGTTAGATAATAAATAATGTTAATAGTAAGGTTAAAATAGACACTAAAGATAAACTATCTCTTGATTTTCTAATTATGACAAGTATCGTTGGACAACTATTTTTAATATAGTGGATAACTATTGTTGGATGGAGGGAGGAATAATTAACAACTTATAACATTTACAAAATAAATTTTAAAAAATTGGTTGACTCTCAAAATTCTATCGGTGTCACATAAATTAAGCAGAGGTGTAGCTATGATAAAGAGTTTAAGGGTTCTAAATTTCCTTTAGAACCGTCAATCAATTTTGTTAGGGGTTCACAAATTTATATATATATAGAATTAATTTTCTAGTACAAATATAGGGTCTACAAAAAAGCTATTGGGTTCGTCCGAACCCACGAACGACCTAGTTCCGCCTCTAAATTAAGACATGAATAGTAATACATATTATTTAATAATAACATAAAAAATATTATATATCTAGTACTCTTATAAGAAATACAACTAGCCGCATTGGAAGAACTAAGAGGGTGTTTGGATTGACTTATAAGTTAGTCAAAACTATTTCTAAGCCGGTTTTAACTTCTGGAAGTGATTGACAAATATAAAAATAACTTAAAATAAGTTAGAAAGTGTTTAACAAGATTAAAAATAACTTAAAATAAGTTTAAAATGACTAAAAATAAATTAAAAACCAAAAGTAGGTGTCACATGCACCCCTTTTTTGCGCATAGAGGAAAGAGTTTTTCCAATTAATAAAATTATATTTTATTCTAAATTTTTAAATAACATAAATTGCAAGAAAGTATTATATAATATACAAATTAATGGAAAAATTCAAATAAAAGTGAAATATAATTACATAAAAACTCAATTTTCGAAATTATTACTCCCTCTGTCCCAATTTATGTGACTTACTTTCCTTTTTAGTCAGTCCCAAAAAGAATGACACATTTCTATTTTAAGTAACAATTTGACTATAAAATGTCTTTTTTACCCTTAATGAAATGATTTACAACCACACAAATTTTTATCATTCATTTTGGACCACAAGTTTTAAAAGTTTTCCTTTCTTTCTTAAACTCCGTGCCGAGTCAAACTATCTCATATAAAATGGGACGAAGGGAGTATGTTACTCCCATAAATGCTCTATTAATGCATTAAGGAGTTGAAAATGAGTTTTTTTGTCCTTAATTTTTTTATGTCTAGCTAAAAATTGTTCAAATCGGAAATTTCATCTACCACTATTTCTGTTGTATCTTGAATTGGTGCATTAAGATCACATTCATCCTCAATTATCATGTTGTGCAGTATAATACATGTAGTCATTATATCATGTAGCACTTCCTTTCTCCAGAAACATTGTAGACACCCAATTTTGACCCTCCCCGATAACGATTAATTCACGAGCTCCTTAAATTTCGAATGATTTGAAATAATTTTGTTTTTATAAAGTTCAAATTTTATTTTATTTTCCTTAGATTACTTTTGAGTAATTTTAGCATCCTTATATTTCTTAAGTAATATATATATATATTTTATACAAATTTGTATATAATTATCGTATTTTATAAATATTTCGAAAAACCATTTCAAAAAGATTTTAATTTTAGTAAGTATTTTATTGAATTAGTTTAGTTTAAGTTTCGGTTATAATTTTAAATCGTTAGTTCGCAATTAAGTTAATTATTTTATTTCATTAAGATTAAGAAACTCGTTAATTAATTAACTTTAATTCATCTTATTTTAGGTTTAAGCCGAATTTGTTAATTTAACTAAGTTTGGCTATCGCTTAAACTCTGAAATCTAAACCAATCTAATTCTATCCCTAACCCATTTAAATAGACCTCAATTTTGGGCCTTTTCTTCAACTTCTCCAGCAAACCCAACCGACCCACAGCCCACCCTTAATTCTCCCGCCCCAATAATTTTCTAGCCCACAACAAGTCCTAACAATACAATACACCATCAAAATCAATACGTACAGCAGTACCAACCAGCAACCCAACCCACCTTTTCAATTCCAAAGGAAACCCAGAAATGACGTGAAAACAGAGGAACAACGTCAACAAAACGGAGCAAGTTCACGGCGTGAACAGAAGCTCAAAATGACACCAACAAATCCAGTACGATCCCTTTGTCGTCTTCCTCCAACGTTCTCAACTCGATCAGTCGCAGCAGCAGAGGAGGAGACACGCGTTTCGCCCCTTTCCTCTTTCGGAATGGGGCGAAAATTTTAGAAAAAAGGTGTTTATCCTGATTTGTGAAAGATTTTTGGGGGTTTTGAATTTCGAAATGGGCCCTTGTCTTGTCCGGATTTCATCTCTTTCCCCCATTTTTCGAACCCGAATTTCCCCTCCTATATATACATCCTCTTTTTTTTTCTCCAAGGAGGAGGGGAGAAGAATTTTGGGAGTTGGAGTTTAATTTGAGCAAAAATATTGAGAAAGAAAATACAACAAAATAGCTACAAAGTATTTAGAATCACATTCAAAAAAAAGAAAGAGGCAACTAATTTCGGTCTAGGTATTATTCTCCCTTTTGCTCGCCATCGTTCATTCGAGTTCAAGATTCTGTCCCAATCTTTGTTCGCTGATTCGTGTCCGAGCTTCGTGGTAGAAGTCACGTCCTCTGCTCGTCTCCTTGTTCGCTGCCCCGAAAAAGGTATCACCTTCTTCTACCTCAAAATGACCCTTTAATGTTTGAAAAGCTCTTTATTTTGTGTTTAGTTGACAGTTAGTTGCTGTTCAGTTTATAATATTTTGATATGATGTATATGTTCTTAGTCTTTTCATTGAGTTAGTTGCGATATTGAATTAAAGTTGTGTGGATTTGTACTCAATGTTGTGGTCTTTCCATTTTCTTAAGTTTGAGTTTTGCTACAACTTTTTTTTTTGTTAATGCTATTTCTTTACGAAATGAAGTAGAATCTCGGTAAACTTGTTGATGTGAATGTTGTTCATCATGTTACCTACTATTTGTAGAATGCAATAGCTTATTTTCCTCCATCTGTTAGTTTCCCTGTTTACAACTTGCTTTGTCTTAAATTTTCTTGTGCTCAACATTGTCTCAAAGGGTTGCCTAAATGTCGTGTTTAAGCCGTTGGATTCAATAGTTTCGTTTTATTTTCACTCTGTTTTTATCTTGTTTTAAGTTCATTCATGGACCGTTTGATCGAGTCTCGTTTCAACTCTCTTTATTTAAATCTGATCGTGTTTCCATGATTTGTTTGAAACTCAGTTTTCTCTTTTTCCTCCTGTTCGAAATCCTAAAGGATTGAATACGGTAAGTTTATTTCTGTTATTATTTCTTCTTTTACTTCGAGTTAATGTCAAGCCGATTGTAGTCTTAGTAGTTGTGTGTTGAACATCTAATCTATTGTTGTCAAAGAAAAAAAAAAAAAATAAAAAAAATGAAGTGTTTTTCATCGTTTGCCACTAATTTGTTTGCTGGTTTGTTCGTGTTCAAAGTATGCAATTTCCCTAATGTCGCATAGACGTGGTACTGCCTTTCTAACTAGCTAAAAGTGATACTCATTTATGTAAATTTGTCATATGTGGGTCTTGCTGCTTGACATTTCAATGCAGTAGTTCGGTGGAGCTTTCTTCTTATAATCTTAAATGTATTGATTCCATATGTTACTTTTTTTTTATATGAAGCATGTGGACTGGTGCTTTTGTTATATTTTTTGGTGTCTTATTTATGCTTTGAATATTGCAAGTGGAGCTCAAATGATCTCAATATTTGGATAAGCATGGAGTAATTGTTGATTTTTTTATTTTCTTTTATAATGCTTAAAACCTTTATTTGCTAAGTTTAAGATTTAAGGTCATGACTGATAAGTTGTATTCTGACAAACTAAATATAGCCTAGACTATTTTATTCGCCTTCAGTCCATTGTTGAGGCAATCTCTATTTAATAAATTATTTTGTGTAAACCATGTGTCCTCCCTGCCAAGATTGATTAAAATAGTGGCCTCTTTTGTTTCATTTTCATTTTATTTCATTAAATTATTACTTATTCCATGTCTTTTCATTTGTCTAATTTGTTCTTCTTTTCCTGTATCATGTGATTTCGTATGGAGTCCAATTTGGACTCAAATCCTTCGTCCTCTCACATTTCGAAATGGGCCACGAAGGCCTCAAAAAAAAAAAAAATCGAGTCAGCCAAGCCATAAAAATTGACGCACAGGTCCCGGAGCCGAAAGACGTGCAAGAAATCAAGAGTTGAAAAGATTGGGCCAAAGGCCCACTCTTCATTATTTAAATTTGTATTTTTGTTAGTTTAGGCCCAATCCCTTGTCTTTAATTATTAATATTTTGTTAGAAGTTTAGGACAGGTGCATGTGACTCAAATGGGGCAGAGGCCCAAAACGAAAAATGGGTCCAAGTATTGGTCCAGGCGGACAGAAAAAACCAAACTTGGACCTAACTCTCTTTCCCTCTTTACTTTATTGTGCTCATTTACTTACTATTATTTGTCGTTAGTCTTAAGGTCAAAAAATTCAAATCCCTGAAAGACACCCATTTTGAATTAATTAACTAAATTACTCATCTTTCACTTGACTTAAAAAATAAATAAATAATAAATAAATAAGTTTATAAAATACTTCACTTAGATAATATTTCATTATTATTATTATTAATAGTTCTAACCATAAAATAGTTCAATTTTGCAAATCAAGTTAAGTTAAAAATTAGTCAAATAATTAATCGTCAGATAACTACATTAGTGGACCTTCTAGGTGCTTTTAAAACCTTCCTAGAATGTTAATAAGAACCTCGAACCCTTTTAAAGTTTTCAATTGATTTCCTGTTTTTATCTATTGAAAATCAGTTTTCTTGATTTTTCTCTAAAAATTAAGTGGCGACTCTAAACCAGTCCAAAAAATATATTTTCTTAATAAAACAAACATGACAGTCCTTCAATAATTGTAAAACGTGATTGCAAAACTCCGAATGCACTTCAACATCTTTTCGGCATGATTCTTGTTTCATCATGAATTAATTATTATGTTATGTATTGTATTTTATCTTGTATTTAAATTATTATGTATTGTATTGTATTGTTATCTTATATTTAAATTATCATATTATGTATTGTATTTTTAAATTAAATTTTTCATCTTAACATTTTGATTTGTTTATTCTTTATGGTGAAAATTAATAATAAATCAAATTATATTGTTGACGAAAATTAGAAAAAATTAAAATACTATTAATTCGGGATGAAAGTAGTATATATATTAAATAATATATTTTTTAAAATATTATATTACATTTAAAAAGAATTATGAATATTGGAGATATAATTAATGGTCTTATATGAAAATAATATGTTAATATAAAATAATAGAAATAACGATAAAATAATAAAAAATTGAATTAGAGAGTGTAAATAATATTTCTCCAAATTTGGAGAACTACTATTCACCTCTCTATAAATGGAGAATAGAGAGTCATTTAGAGAATGGTTGGAGAGCTCATTCTCTATTTTATTCTCCAAATATAGAGAATGAAGAGTAAAATAGAGGTGGGTTGGAGATGGTCTTAGGGCATCTCTAATCATATCCTCCCGGAGCCTAAAGGGCAAAAAAAATTGTCAAAAATTTCAAAAGGGCACATCACTTTTTTTTTTAACCAAAAGGGCTGCAACGATTTCGTCTAAAAAAAAAATTTTAATTAGTAAAAATCGCTGCCATTGTAAAAAAAAAAATCATTTTTGCTGTGGCAGCGATTTTAAGTCAGAATTTTTTTTTCCTTACACATCGCTGCAGGGGTAGCGTTTTTCATGCCGAGTACTATTATTTTCATGCCTATTATTAATTATTAATAATATAAAAATGATAAACAAGACGACAGTATACTAAATAAAATTGTTGAAGCATGAGAAAAATTGAATTATATATCATAAATAATAATAAAAGAATGTTAAATTAAAAAACAAATCTTTTTTTAAAAATTCTTAACCAAAATCGCTGCTAGAAAAAAAGTTATTTAAAAATAAATAAATAAACAACGATTTTTATTTTTGTTTTGTCAGAAGCCCATTTGGTTAATTTTTTTTTTATTTGCCATTTTAGTTTTTTTAAAGAAAAAAGTAGCGATTTTTAATTAAAAATATTACAAAATCGCTGCTGTGGCAGCGATTTTTAATATAAAAAAAAAAGAAAATTTTTTTTTAGACGAAATCGCTGCTTGGGCAGCGATTTTGTCATTTTGTCAGAGGAAAATCGCTGCGTCAGCAGCGATTTTGCCCTTTTGGTTAAAAAAAAAAGTGATGTGCCCTTTTGGAATTTTTGACAATTTTTTTTGCCCTTTAGGCTCCGGACTCCTATTTTACTCTCCAAAACTAGAGTTTTCTATTTTTTCAAACAATCAACTCCAACTCAATTATCTATTAACTCTCTAAAAAGGAATTTTTTTTTCACTCTTCTCAATATTATATTATTATTTCTATTTCATTCTTATTTTCTTATTTCATAATATATATTTTTTTTTCAAATAATCACTTTGTATAATTTCACGTGATATAAAATTTTATTTTTTTCAAATTTTTATTTTATTTTACTCTAAATTTATAAATAACATAAATTGTAAATACATATTATATAATATACAAATTAGTGGACATAAATTGCAACCAAAATTGTTGTGATAAAAAAATATTATGTTATGTATTGTGTTATCTCGTATTTAAATTGTTATTTTATGGATCGTATTTTTAAATTAAAATTTTCATCTTATCATTTTAATTTTGTTCATTCATCATAGTGACAATTAATAATATCATATTATATTAAAGTGACGAAAATTTAAAAAATTAAAATATTATTAATTCGAGATGAAAATAGTATATATTAAATAATATATTTTTAAAAATATTATATTACATTTAAAAAGAATTGCGTATATTAAATATTTAATTAATGATCTTATAGGAAAAATAATGTATTAATTATAGAATAATAGAAATAATAATAAAATAATCAAAAAATAAAACAAAGAGTGAGAATAGTAATTCTCCAAACCTCTCAATAAGTGGAGAATAAAGAGTGAAATGGAGAGTGGTTGGAGAACCCATTCTCTATTTTACTCTTCAAATATAGAGAATGGAGAGTAAAATAAAGGTGGATTGGAGATAGTCTATATAGAACTCCGAAAAGAAAAACCATGATCACGTCCCCCTCCGTGTATATCCATGATCCACTTTCTTGAAAAAGAATTTAAAAATCATCATCACAAAAATAAGGAAGAAACAAATTATTGGATGACTATTATGATTGGTATCTCTAAAAGTTTATAACGACGTTAGATCCAACGATAATTAACTACTGCTGGTAAAAACTTAACATTTTTTGTTAATATGTATATTTATTAGCGCTAAAAACTATTTTTGTTATAATGTATACTTCAACAAGACATCCCAGAATATATCATAATTAATATTCATTGATATTATCACAGATCGCGATTTTTTGTTTGTTTGTTGTACATCGTGAGTTCTAATACTAGTTACGGTAGAAAAAAAAAGTCCTTGTAAAAGAATTAAAAATCATTATCTTCATCTTCATGATCCATGAGAATCCAGGATCCATTTTGTTGTTGAACCATCCCTTTGTTCTCCACAACCCACCATGAAATAGGTACACCATATTCATCTTTTAACGTGTCCATATGCTTGTTAACAAGTGAGACATCGCGTTCCACTTCTAGCTTGAACCCTTCTTTTGATCCTTGTGTTCCAGCAACTCCATGCAAGTAACATTCCAAGTTATGCCATGTCCAATAGTCTCCAGGACTTTTTAGATAGCCCGATTTTCTAGTGTCGATGCTTAATTCGACACCAACATCTGAGTAGCCAATAAACGGATAATGTGGAATTATATCTGGCATATTTCGGACTCTCAGAACTCGAAGCTGACTTTCGAGTTCTGAGAAGGTCTTTTTGAAATTTTCATCTCCCACTCTAGGACTTGCAAATAGAAATGCCGTGACTGGAAATCCCTTGTTAATTCCATTGAAAACTATATCTACTGCATTTAATGTCGCGATGGATGCCCCCATGCTATGCCCTGTTACTGTTATGGTAACATCCTCGTTCTTATATTGTTCCATCAATCTTTGAACTTCTCCAAGTACCTAATTATAAAAAACATTACATTATTAGTGTTAGTGACATAACATATATAATTAAATTTTTTTGTTACATCATTTACCTGATCTCTAGCACTGGCCTTATTGAATAGTGATCGCGGATCATTTGAAGTATACATAGAATACCAACCGTGATGAACCTTAGGATCCGATTTTTCACCAAATATTATTGGGGCTGAGAAGCGAATAAATTCAAAATCATTAAACCATTCCATAGCGACAACAGTTGATCTCCAAGCAATCACTATATCCCTTCTTCCTAATGCTACTTTCCCCTCATCGGTGGCCACAGCAACAAAACCAATCCAATTTGACTCTTTACTCCAAGCTTCTCGTGACAATGATTTTATGATGAATGCTTCTGGAACTTGTATAGATGATGTTGCGTATATATATTTAGTTACCTCATACTTGAACGGATTTGATATCTCAATCCCCACTTTAGAGAAGAGGTTCTTCTTAGAGTATCGGCAACATCCAGCATACTTTGATGATTTGTCGTTGTTGAATGCATCTCGAATTGCTTGTACCATTTCTCCGTAGTGAATGAGGTACCGACGAAGATCATTGTCAAGTGGATCTAATAAGCCTTCCCAATTGTTATTCCCACTGAGAAGTCTCCATCTTTCTGCTATATTGTCTATATTCTTGTTTTTATTTTGCTTCTTTTCAATGGTTTCCCTTGGGTTTTTTCTTGGTTTGAAGCAGTTGAAGTACATTTTCCTCTTGTGAGTTAAATTCCCTTTCTTTCTTTTTTTTCTGTGTACAAATTTGATATTTTTTCCCTATATGTTATATGATGAGGCCATTTATTGGTAATGTAGTTACCAAATTGCATCATTCATTTATCATGAGAAGTTTTGCTGTTGCTTTTCATTCTTTCCATTCCACACTCAAGCTGACATTGCCTAATTAACAGAAATGTTATGGAAAGAAGAATTGAAGGGACATGCTTGCACATTTTCACAAGGCAAAAATTCTATCTGTTTTGTTTTGAACAATTCTCACTCATGTTGTTTGTGTGGAGAAAATATATTGAGTGTCACTATATGAAATTCAAAAGTTTTTACTCAATAATCTCTATTTTGGTTTCCAAGAGAAGTTCTTCATCAACACTAGTCATTATCAAGAAGGCGGTACTCCCTTGGTTTTAATTTTTAGTGTAATACTTTTCTTTTTAGTATATTAATTTTTTTTTTTTAAATTCCACGTGAAATATTTAAGATCACTATAGTCAATAAATTTTTTATAACATTTGATATATTTTTAATTTAAGATCATAAGATTCACAAATCTTCTTTAATTTGTTAAATTTCATATCAAAACAAAATAGGATAAACCAACTAAAACGAAGGCAATATTATTTTGCTAAAAAGTCTAACTAGTTTTTCCTTGCTTTGAACTTTGAAGCATAGTTGCTTATACTTTGAGCGCCAAATGTATATTATGAATAAGCTTCCTCATACATCGGATTCATTGGTAACTTAACTGGCTAGCTCTCAGAATCACTACTTGATTAATTTTCAAATTCATTACTCACTCCGTCTTAATTTATGTGATACGATTTAAATTTTAATAGGCAACTTTTTATTTTGATCCTGAATTTGAACATATATTTGATCTTTTAAGAGGTCACTTTTTTATTTTGATCATAAATTCAAATATATAATCTTAAAGTTTTTTTGAAAAATAATTTACACATTTTGAAACTACATAAAAGTATTATAATAATTAATAATTTAAAATATTTAAAAGAGGTAATAGTAAATTGGGTAAAAAAATATTCTTGTTTGACTTTTGAGAAGTTAAAGTGTCAACATAAATAAGGGCAGAAAGATTAATAGGATCCGTTCGCTATAAATTTTTTTCACTTTTCTCCGAAAAAATTATTTCGCTGTATTAAAGAACAACTTTTGATCATGAAAATTTTCAAATATAACTCGAAGTTATATTTGAAATTTGATAAAAAAAATCGTATTTTCATTTTTGTTCACTTTTATTATATTTTTCTTTTTAAAATTTTACCCTAAATATTTTATTTTATAAAAATAACCTATTTAAATTATATTTCATATTTTTAGGAATAGTAACATCCAAATAACTAAATATTATTTGCAAAAATTATAACCGAATTTAACTTCAACTTCAAAAATTTCAAATTAAAAAAATATCTACAGTAGTATGTAATAGTTCGTTGATGAGATCTAATCTACAATAGTATATAACTATTAATTTGAGATATTATTCTTTTAGAACAAATTTAATTGTATATTTGAGATGAATTGGTTGAGTTGGATGATTTTTCTAATTTTTAAAAATTGGAGGTATAAATCATATTTTTAAAAAGTACATTCAAATTCTAAATATCTTTTACAAAAAAATTTAATCGAACACAACTTCAATTTCTAAATAAAATAATTTTCTTAAAAAGTTTTCTTGCCAAATGCCCCACTATATATTTTCAAGAAAATAGAAGAAAAGATAAAGGGCTATGACCCACTACTCTGACTAATTTGACATCAATCATGAACCTCAAATTAATATTTTGAAAGATTTATTATGATCGTATTCGTTCCTTTATGGATTCAATCCCTTTTAATCCGCACCAATTTGAAAAAATCTGTGTTTGATATAAACCTTTTTACACATCTTTTTATTGTATTTGTGGAGCATTTATTTATAAGTAAATAAATTTATAAAAAAATTATGCATATTATTTTTAATATATCAAATCAAACACGATATACAAAAAATATCTCAACCAATCTAAGGTAATCATAACTAATATTAGCATTGCTTAGGTCACTATTACCAATATTACACTTTATTTAACACAATTACATCCTGCCAAATATTTCCTAATTGTCGTCATCCTCGTGATCCATAAGAATCCAAGATCCGTTTTCGTGTTGAACCATTCCTTTATTCTTCTGGATCCACCACGACACTGGCACACCATATTCATCCTTCAACACATCATCTGCTTTATTCATAAGAGCAGTATCCCGATTTATCTCCAACTTGAACTCTCCTTCTGATCCATGTGTTCCAGCGATTCCGTGCAAATAAACCTCCAGAATATGACCATTTATCTCTTTCTTCAAGTATTCTGATTTTGTAGTATCAATTGAAAGTTCAAAGCCAACATCTTCATACACTCTCCAATCTGTTTCAGAACCCTCGACCTGTCCACGGTCTGGCAGCTTCGTAATGAGATCAGAGGCATTGGTAATCCGCAAGATGTGCAAGTTTTTCAAATTTTGATAAGCTTTCTTGAAATTGGCCTCTCCAACTCGTGGGCAAGCAAATAAAAATGCAGTCACTGGAAACCCCTTATTGACTTGGCTGACAACTATGTCGATTGCGCATAGTGTGGCTAATGATGAACCCAAGCTGTGGCCTGTAACACTGATGCTAACTTCCTCCTCTTTGTATTGATCCAACAACCTTTTAACTTCTTCAAGAACCTGTTTGAATGTAACAAATACAAAAGGGAATTTTAATGAGTATCACCTGCAAAGTTGCTTAAGATATATATTTTTTTTTTTAAAGTTCTACCTGATCTCTAGCACTTGTTGTCCGATTGAAATTTGAAGCTTCATTAAGAGAAGAATAAATTGAATAAAAACCTTTGTGTACAAGAATGTTATCCGCATTTTCTCTAAAGATTTCTAATGGTTGGACCAAAGACGATTCGAAATCATCATTCCATTCTGAGACAGTTATAGTCCCTCTCCAAGCGATTAAAATGTCTCTCCTCCCTAATGCAACTTTACCTTCATCAGTAGCAACAGCAACAAACCCAATCCAATTTGATACTTTGACCTTTTCAGTTTTACTTGAAGCTCCATAGAAATATTTGGTGATTTCATATTTGTTTTTATGGAGCCCAACCCTTGTGAAGAGGTTCTTTTTGGAGTATCGACTTGTTCCTCTGTATTTTGAAACTTTCTCATTATTGAATGAGTCGTAGATGGCTTGAGGCATTTGGCCATAGTGAATAAGGTATCGTCGTAGATCATAATCCAAAGGGTCAAGTAAGCCTTCCCAATTGTTTTTTCCACTCAAAATCTCCCATCTTTCTGCTATGCTGTTGTCTCTGTTTTCGATCCCCTTTTTCCTTTTCAAACAGCTACTGATTTTTCTACTTACAACCTCCCATCCTTTGTTAAAGCAGGCCATCTTTCTTCTGATTCAATACTGGAGTTGTTTAGTTTTTATTTTATTTTAAAGATCCCAGCTACTACTGAAGAACTTGGCAATTTGAATGGCAGATCTAAGCCTTGCACGACTCCCGAGAATTTACTATTTTAATTGCCCCGGCACTACCACAGCTCTTTCAAACTAATACAGAGTACTTCCTCTGGTCCAATCTAATGAATTATTGGGGTGTGTGACACACATATAATATATTTAATATTATTATTCGTTTGATTTTGTCAAATTCTTTTTAAAAGCAGAGAGAGTTATTAATTGGATTTAAAAGTAGTAATTTCATTAAAAAGAACGGTAATTTAAAAAAATTATGTGGAGCTCGCAAGAGCAAATTAAAGATGTGGTTTAATTTAATTTGATACTACGTGAACCTTACCAAACCCTTGACATATGAACTACTTTTACTATAAAATAATTGTGACCTAAAATTAAATTCATTTTCTCTTCCACTTCACCATAGAGAGACAAATTTATTTATTTTATTTTACCTTTAACATAAATTACTCATTTCAAATAATTTCTCAAGTATATTAAAGACAATACATAAATTAATACAAATATTATAATAAAATATACACTTTACCAATTATTTTTTAAGAGATGTTTAAAGTCTATTGTGAACAAATAAAAGTAAAGGGAGAGAGTACATTAACACCGAATAGTTCCTCTTTGGAAAACAAACGTACCACGCGTGAACACTTCATTGCCTTTGTTGATATGTTTTAGCTCTTCTTGAATGTTAGCAATATTCAAGTAAAGTGATTTTTGCATGGCAAAATATAGTTGCAGTAAAGTGATGAGTGGTCACCATCTATTAAATTAACATAGAAAAATACAGATACTTTGGATAGTGAGGAATCTTAGTAGCCAAATGGCTACCCGAATGATGATGGTTTGATTCCCTACATTGTAATCTCCTCTCCATTTTGAAGGAGGTGCACTGCTGAGAGCCAGAGAACAAGAGTATGCAATTTTGAAGTTCTATCATTAAAACGACACAAGCTAATAGCCTTTTGGGCAATCAAAGATACAATGAGCTTCTGTGCAAAAAGAACCAAAGATATACACCAAGGCATTCTTAAGGCAGAGCAGTCCTGCAAGTCCAAGGTGATGAATAGTGTAGAACTCATCAATATTTTCGGACTACGTCATACTCAGCTAAAGACAAATTGCAATCTTCATCATCATCTACATCAAATTCCATAGGTTCTGCAACTTTGATTTGCATCTTATTCTCTACAGCTAACCTCAAGAAACCTCGATAGATTTGGATTTTTGCACCATAAAGAAGTAGGATGCTGCCTGGCGTCATTAAGTCAACTACATGACAAAACCAGAGCTATCATAAGCATAAGCAATAGAAGATATTATGCAAATAGCATTAACTTTGTGACCATCATTTATGGTTCCTTGATAGTGGAGAGCTAGATGGAGCAATCTTGGACCGGGGATACAAAAAGAAAGAAAAGATGGAGCTAGATGAAGGCAACTGAAAGAATAGAGAAAAAGAAGATGACATTACCTTGTTCGTTACGAGTAGTTAATATGATAGTTCCGGTTTCATCTCCAACTAGACTCTCAGCTACACGTGTGATTCGGAAAGGAGAATAGTGGTATGACGGTAGGGACTGCTGCTCTTCGCTCTTGTCAACCACCACATCAGTATTTAGGACCTTAACAATTAGATTAATGCCCTCTGTCCCTGGCTTCAACTCATCCACCTTCACAAATCCTAGTAGAAAACTTGTCACTTATTACAAAAATGCACACTTTTCATATATCTTTATTACACCAATGCATACTTTTCATATGTTCCTTCTAGAGAGATGCATACTTCTCATATATTTCTATAGTATTTAACAAAGCCATACTATTTTCTTTCAAAGATATCAAGGAAGGCACCTAAAACCCACACATACATTATTGTAGGCCAGTGGTTTTCCTACATGGAGGGAAAGGAGTTGCATGAGCTTTTTGAACAAAAAAAAATGATAATGGTTGTGTTCACTGTTCAGGTCACTTATGTGAACCTCGACTTTCCACTGGTACCTCCATCTTTCCACCAGTACAATACCAGGTAACTTTGGCCACCAAACCATAAACAAATTAGAATAAATCACCCAACTTTTTTGTCTCCATAGGGACTAGAATCCTGGTCTCTAATGATCTTTAATCAATAAAAAAAACTAAACATGGCGCTGTTGATCTATTTCATACACAGTACTCCCCCCTGTAGTATCCCATTAAAACAACTACACCTCAGTCTTAAACAAGTTGGGGTCGGCTATATGAACTCTCACGCCTCACGGAACATGTTTCTCCATTTAAGCTCAACACATGTCATCACCCTGCAGTATCTCATTTTTTAAATATAATAATATGGCCAACAAAATTCATATATAAATAGGGCAATCAAACAACAAACAAAATTATGGCATGTTCATTACGCTAAGAATCTTTAACCCAATTTTTTCCTCCAACTTTATCTCAAGTGTAGATCGTGCTGGCCTAGAATTCTGCTCCTAGATAGGTTGAAATTTTATGATCAGAATAGATTTTGGCAATCATCTAAAAAAAGTGATTTTAGTTTCTCATTCATAATGCAAGAGGCAGAGCGAAGAACATTGCCCTTGTCCTTATCTGAAAAAAGAAAAGATGGAATCATTGCCCTCTTTGAACAATCTAACTCCCCCATTTATAATACAAAGCTTAGTACTTTTCTCTTATTTTGTTACCACATACATGGCTTCATTATAAAAAATCTGTTTTGATGTTCCTCTTTATCTTATCTGGCCACTAACAAGTAAATGGTCACTCAGAGCATATCATTATGTGTTTGATTGACCTCACTGAATAACATAGCATTATAGCACGGTGTTTGTAAGACTTGAACATGTCAAAGCAAGGTTGACTTGAACCTACAAGCTGAAGGAGAATACAACAATTGCATAAATATAAGAGTATAAGACACTAAACCACACCTGTATCTTTGATCTTTGCCTCCATCAGTTTTTCCTCCATTAAACAAATGGCTTCTTCTAGCGTAGCTTTCCTACCTTCCTCGAAATTCCAAAGCTGATGCATCGTAGTTCTTTCCTTCATGTTATACTCTTTGATTTCTTTCAAGGCTATAACAACAGCTAAATATACTTCATATCCCCACTCTTTCCTCAGTTGCTGGAGATGCTTGTCCTCTTGGTCTATCGTTTCCTGAAGCACATATAATGGTTATTAGGCTTGAATTTTCATGTAACTCCGGTGTGTTTGGTATGAAGGAAAATGTTTTCCTGGAAAACAAGTTGATTTTTGACTTATTTTTTCATGTTTGGTTGGTGAGCAGAAAATATTTTCCGGAAAAGATTTTGTGTTTGATTTATGAATGAAAAATATTTTTGAGAAATATTTTTTATTTTTACTAGAGTAGAAAATAATATTTAAATTGAAAATATTTTTTAAAAACAAACTTAAATTTTTTTTGGGGGGTTGGGGGCTGGTAGGGGGTATGGCTGGCAACGGAACTGGAACCGGGACGGACCGGAACCGGCACGGAACAGGTCACCATGGGCCGGAACCGGTAATTCCGGAAAAAATATGGCATACCCATCCCGGACCGGGACCGGACCGGAAACCGGGTCCCAACGGATATATTTTTAAAAAAAAATTATTAAAATTAAAAAACTAGGAACATTACTCAAATAATATTAAAACTTTTATAATTTTAAAGTTAAGAATTTATACTTTTAAAGTTTTAAATACAAACTTTCAAACTTTAAAAGTATAGAAGTTTAAATTTCACACTTTAAAAGTTTGAAAATTTAAATAATAAAATTCAAACTTTAAAACTATAAAAGTATAAATTTCACACTTAGAAGTTTGAAATTTAAATTCAAACTTTAAAACTATAAAAGTTTAAATTTCACCCTTTAAAAGTTTGAAAATT
>JAJONZ010024050.1:0-18564 GCA_029582445.1 Solanum paucissectum
GATTGTTAAAAGAGGTCCTATCGTAGATAACATTCAGACCTTTAGGAGCTGAATGCAAGAATATTAGTTTCAGATATAAAGTGAACATCACATCAATTGGTCACATTCTATATGAACTAGAAATTGATATATCCAAATATATGGAACCAAATTCTTTGAATGAAGTTACAAAACATGAAAAAGACTGTACTGTTAATGATTGATCTTATCTTTAGACACTGTTTTTGCAATAATACAATTAATTATCTTTGACAGAGACAATTAAGGCAACAAAATAACATAGTTTTATGAAGGAAAATGAAGAGGAAAAGTTCAAGTGATGGCATGGTAATTTATAGAACTCATCACTTCTAACATCTTTAGTATGTAACACAAACTTGTCCCATCAATGTGTGCCATTGCCTTTACGAGCTTCATCGTTAAGGGTCCTATCCAAAACTACTTCCACGGCTCAAACTTGTGACCTACAAGTTTCTAGATTATAATCAAAGAAATAGGACTTGCACCTAAGTGATTGCGAAAATAAGTGAAAGAACATGTCTCAGCCAGTTAAAAATAACTTCGAATTTCCTTCAACATATTGCATTTGTGAAAAGAAATTTCTTGGAAAAGTTTGGTGGTCAAGAGAATTCCCATAAAGCAATGAATACAGAGCTATCAGTGTGACAATTTGGATCAATTGCATTCTTGCATGAGGCACTCCAGGTCATAATATTGCATAAAACCATACAATTGGAATAGAGAGAAGAGACTGCAAACCGATCACATAAGATATATGTTAGTAGATACTGAAAGAACATTAGTAAATTCAGGAAATCAATTTGAGAAAGAGAAAAGGCTTCGTTTTTTTTTGCAAATATAAAAAAAACTTCATGATCACACTCAAAGTACGGGAGACTATCTATGTCACATTTGACGCACTTCTAGTTGCTCAGGACATATGTCCCAGCACCCTAAACAATAAAGTCTGATTGGTAAAGATATATACATCCATCAATGACGTTAACGAAGAGAGATGATATCATAATTGTTTTCTCAACATGACATATGAAAAAGCTATACATCAACAAGATTTGTTTTCTTAATCGTCCTCTACACATGATAAAGAAAAAAGTAACACCACACACAAATGCTACAGTCTATCCTGGATCTTTTGAATGACATAACTATGTTACTCCATGGGATACCAATTCAGAAACATTTGATCATGAAGAAACACATCTATTCTAGAAAATGTATGATACATGTCCAAACCTCAAATACATTAGCAGTAAATATACTCACGTGTGAGATGACAATCATGTCTATTACAGTGATGCAGCTTCACTAAGGTCACAAATAACAACAAACTTTGAGTCATTTAAGGTAAATTTTAAGTTAGTATTCGGTTATATTTTAAGAATTAGGATATTCAATATGGATTAGATTAGTACAAAATAAAATTTGGTGTCAAGATCCAAATAGGGACTAACATATAGTAGTGGGCTTACTCCAGCAATTGAACCAGCTGAACAATACTCAAAACCTATCTCTCTCATCAAGAAAATACATTGCTAAATATATTATCGTCTTTATCCAGTAAATTTTTCACGTCTTCCAGAATCAGGCATTATTTTCTTCTACATAATTCGAAAATTAATACTTACTACATTCATAAATTAATGTACAATTTCTAAAATTTGTTTTTTTTTTTTTTTAAATGATTTAGATTCGATCTGAAAACTGAACCAGTTGCCTTGCACAATTGAATAAGCATAGGAGGATGTTAATTTGTACTAATTTAGGACAGACGTTAATAATAAAATAAAAGAAGAATAAAGAGCAAATGTGATAAATAAGGACGGAACTGACTCACCTCAAAAGCTTCAGACATGCAGCAAGTTCCTAACTAGTTAATTTGGGAACCGATAATAGTACTCCCTTTGACTTTGATTACCATCAAGAACCGCAATAACAATATGTTCCATTCTTTCTGGAATTTTCTTCAGCCCCGGACACCGAAATATAGTCAGACTTTTAAGAACACTCATAGCAGTTGGATGAAGATGCCAGCTTTCAAGATTTCCAAGAATAACAAGTCTAAGGGTCTCCAGCTGACCAAAACTGTTGCCGTTACAAGTAATTTTCTTTCCCTTGTAAGCCCGTGATAACTCGAGATGCTTTAAGTTTGGAAACTTCCCCAGAATTGGCATTGGATCTTCCTCGAGTCCTGTAAAGAGTAGACTGTAGGACTAACACAGTGATGGATTTTGGCAGATTGTTTAAATTTGCTACTTCTTCTATTCTTCCTGATAACCACAATCTGAGAAGAAAGAGGTTCAAGGGGAGGAAATGTTCCACCATGACTGCAAAATAGAAACAAGGTGGTGAGGCTTTTCAGGCTGCCAATGGATTTTAGGGAGTAAGATTTCTCAATTTTTTCCATGCCCAATTCTTGAAGGTTGACTAAACCAGAAGCATCAGTATCTTTCCACTGATCACAACGAATAAATTTCAGAGTTCGTAGATTTTTCAGCCTGTCAACTTGCACGGGAACCTTATATCGAGTAATTAAATGTCTCAAATTTGTGAGATTGGCTATCTGAGGAGGTAGTTGGCATGAGCAATGGTCACCAAGCAGTGCTTCCAGCGTTTGTAGGTTTTTTAGTTCGCCAATGGAAGGTGGGAGTTTGAAAAGATTGGTGTTAGACAAGCCTAAGAACTTGAGGTGTACCAATTTTCCTATAGCATCAGGCAGTTTATTCCCAACAAAATCGATGTTCTCCAAGTCTAGCACATATACAAACGTTGTACATAACTTTATAGACATTTTATCATCCAATTGCTTAAATTCTTTGTCAAGGAGCAATATTGACCTTACCTTCAATTCTGAAAAATCAAGTGAAAGATACCTTTGAGTTTGTGTGTGAATAGCATGTCGGTGACGAAATGGGGTGACCAAGTTTACTCTTGGATCATAAATGTCAAACAAGTTAACCTCCATGGCTTTTTGTACAGCAAGATCCCGAAGTAGGTCGTGTATCCTACATGTAAGAATTTTATCAAAGAATGTCTCCGCAACTTGAATCAAGCTTCGACTTATCAGCTCATATAGGAAGTTTTCAGCAATATCCTCCATATGTTCTTCTCTAGTTCTTGGTGTGAATCCCTCTGCCAGCCACAGATGCATCAACTTTTCAGCATCAATCTCAAAATCTTCTTGGAAAATGCCAATGTATAGAAAGCATTGCTTGAGCTCAAATGACAAATCATTGTAACTCAATGATAGGATGTGAGTGATCTCAACAGAGTCATTCTTCATATGCTGCCAAAGATGTGTCTTCACCTTTTGCCATTCGTCCACCCCTTTTCTGTAGGAAAGTATCCCACCTAGTACCACAATAGCAAGTGGAAATCCTCTGCACTTGTCCACCATTTCCATAGCTAGCCTTTCCATTGATGGGGAGAACAAGTCAGCACCAACCATCTTATTCTCTGGATGTAGTTTCTTGCATAAAAGGTCCCAACTTTCTTCATTATTTAGAAAACGAAGTTTATGGGAGAAACCTTTGTCATCGACTCTTTCCCTTTCGTGTTGTAAGGATAACTCTACTGCCATTGTTGTTATCTGGCAAGGCTCTTTTCAGGCTCTCCCAAGCTTCTCGATGCCATACATCATCAGCCACCACAAGGTATTTTCTCTCTTTCAATAGATTACGGAGGTGAGTTTCTAGATCTCTCTCCGTCATCTCCTTCAGCAATTTTAGCATTTTTTCATCGCAACCTTGGATCGATTTTATGATACTCCGAAGGAGATCTGGGGTACTATACTGTTGAGAGACGCATATCCAAGCACGAGTCTGAAAGTTAGTGAGTAAACTTGGGGAGTTATATAGGTTTCTTGCAAGAGTGGTCTTGCCCAACCCACCCATACCATAAATTGAAAGGACATTTCGGCGAGACTCCTCTTTGAGAAGTTCATCAAGTAGTCTTTGAAAGACCTCTTGAAATCCAACAAAGAGTTGATCTTCATCTGCATAGGACACTGCTCTCCTCAATGATCTTATTAACGTGGAAGACTGATCGTTTGGCCTATTACTTGGCCCTTCTCCAGCATTATTATTGATGTGAGTAATACCATAGGTATCTCGTTTTCGAGAGATATCCATGACTCTTTCCTTGAGGGACTGGATGTCCTTCCCAATGTTGTGAAATTTGGCCTCCTTCTGACAGATGCAAGCACAAGCCTTAAGACGATCAACGAATCCAGCAGCATGATCACCATCTTTTGCTGCATCCGAACTGTATGCTTCTAAGACACAACTTCATTGGCAACTGAAGTGATTTCAAATACCCATTGCTGCACCAGGTGATCTTCTGCTTGCTTTGTTTTGGCATCTTTGAGGAAAGCTTGCATGAAAGACAGTTCATTTCTCAGCCAAAGCCCGTTCTCTCTCAGACTTTGGCGCAGGGAAACTTCCTCTATGAGGAAATCCCCCAGTTTTTGAACTGCATAGGACACAACTGCATCGACCATCTTGATGATCTTGAGGAGAATTTTCCTCTATAACAAGGATAAAACTATTATGTTACTTACACAATCTGTAATGATACACAAACATCAGTATTATAGAAGTGTTTCTTGCACTACAGTGATTGCTCGATGACGTCACCGTTTAAATATAAAATTAAACCTTGAAGAAGAGTCAGAAAATTCCAGCTGGCTATGAAACCCAAGGCTCTCACCTCCCAAGTTGTTCTCTTCTTAATCATTCTTGGCGCATAAGAATCTATAGACCAAGTCAACAACAACAACAACATAACATACCCAGTGTAATCCCACAAGTGGGGTCGGGAGAAGGTAGAATGTACATAGACCTTACCTCTACCTTTGTTGGGTAGAGAGTAATCTATAGACTAAGTCTATTTGCTTGAATTAGTTAATGCTGAAACTGACAAAAAGTCGGCAATTTTAGAAAGATCCTCTGAGGATCCTATGCATTTTGCATTGCTTAAGAGACAACTACGGGATATTATAATGGAAGTTAATTAGTTTATGTTCATAACCAATCATTATTAATTAGAGCCAAACAGAAAAAGGCAAAGTGGGTGATTTAAAACATGGAAGGAAAACAAGGAGCTGGTCACAGTATGCCAACAAAGATGATTTCTTTATCTTACACTTTGTACTATTGCTGCCTACATGTTAAACATCCCAACATAACAACAAAACAAAATTCAAAATTCATTGAAAATCCCCTGTTCATAGAAAAGTGGTACAAGGACAAGTTCTACCTTTGGAGAATCCCACACACACCCGTGACATTCTTGAAGAGTCCGAGCAACATAGCTTTCAGCTAGGAATGCATGCTTACAATAGAATTTCTTTGTGCAGTAGATGCTTCTTACGTGAAACTCTCAGGAATTTGCACATAACTTATTTCTGCATGTAATTACACAAAGCAGCTATGGGATCTCCTTCTTAACATGTGTGATGTGCGATTGGTGATGCCAAGGAATGTAAGATCTTTTTGTTTGCTGGCAGAATTAGGAAGTTGGAAAAAGCTTCATGAAAATTTGAAAGACAATCCTCTTTGCATCATCTGACCAGTGATGTAAAAATAAGTAAGAAAACAAGCCTCGGACAGTTGAATCACTTATAATTTCATTCTACATACTGTATTTTGGAATTTCCTTTTTCTTTCAGTCATGAAAATTGTGGAAGGACTCATCATACATGTAATTGAAGAGGAAATCTTGGAGGTTAAGAGAACGCTCACCAAGGAGATCCAGCAATGAGTCCAGAGCTATCAGTACGACAATCTGAATAATTTGTATTCATGTATGCATCTCTCCAGAGTCAAGTTCGCTGCATAAAACCATACAATTGCTATAGAGATGAGTCGCATATGGTCCTCTTTAATTTGATTTATGTTGGTAGATATCTAATTTGTAATGATCCATCCATAACTGATGTCAACAAAGAGAGATGATATGAAAATGGCATTCTCAACGAGATATACATCAGTATGATTTTCTTTTCTTATTCCTCTGTACATAATTTAAAAACAGAACACCACACTCAAATGTTACTGTCTATATATCCTGGATCTTTTGAATGACAAAACTATGTTTATTAACTAATTGAAACCTTACTCCATGGGCTACCATTCAGTAACATTTGATCATGAAGAACTTGTGCACTAAGCAGTACGCACCAATTCTAGAAAATGTATAGTTATAGAAAGGACACATATCCAAACCTCAGATACATGAAGGTAGCAGGAAAGTAACTTGTCTGTTAGGTGACAACCATATCTAATACATTTGATCCAATTGGCACGATGAACACGAACGTACAATGAAGTAACGGAAAGTGTCTCTTGGAAAGCAGAGATACAAAACGAGAGGCAGACAAGAGACACTAATTGTTGGGCTCAAAGAAACTATATCTCAAACTGAAACTGCATACTAATCAACTCTTCAGCTCAAACTTATCTCTTATACCTGCACAGAAGTAAGTAAGAGGAATGAATTAACTAACTCAGTAAAATCTATAACTGTGACACAAGAACAATTTGGAAATCGTGAAGTATTTCTATTCAGCAAAACTTTTACACACAGTAAAAGTCAAATTCAAAGTCATTTCTAAAACATATATCTCAAAGTCATAGCTCATATACACAAAACAACATACTTCGACATATGTAAGATCACATTTGTCTGTTTGTCTTTTATCAATTCGCAAGTATATACTACAATTTCTAATTTGATTTAGTTTCACTCTGAAAATTAAACCCGTTGACTTGCACAATTGGATAAGCACAGGAGGATTAAATTAGTACTACCAATTTAGGACAGATAAAGAATTAAGTTAATAAAAAAGGATGGGAGTTGACTCACCTCAAAAGCTTCAAGCATGCAAAAAGTTCCTAACTAGTTAATTGGGAACCGATAATAGTAGTCCCTTCGCCTTTGATTATTTTCATGTACCACAACATGTTCCATTCGTTCTGGAATTTTCTTCAGCTTCGGACATTCAAATATACTCAAACTTTTAATCAGACTCATTGCAGTTGTGTCAAGATGCCAGCTATCTAGATTTTCAAGATTACCAAGTCTAAGGGTCTCCAGCTGACCAAAACTGTTGCACTTGCAAGTAATTATTTTCCCCTTGTAAGCCCTTGACAACTCGAGATGCTTTAAGTTTGGAAATTTCCCCATAATTGGCATTGGATCTTCCTCGAGTCCTGCAGACTGTAGGACTAACACAGTGATGGATTTTGGCAGCTTGCTTAAATCTGCTAGTTCTTCTATTCCCCCTGATAATAACAATCTGTATAGGTTTTCACAAGAAGAAAGTGGTTCAAGGGGAGGAAAAGTTTCACCATATTGGCAAACTAGAAACAAGGTGGTGAGGCTTTTAAGGCTGCCCATGGATTTTAGGGAATACGATTTCCTAATTCTTTCCATGCCCAATTCTTGGAGGTTGATTAAACCAGCAGCATCAGTATCTTTCCACTGATCACAACGAATATATTTAAGAGTTCGTAGATTTTTCAGCTTGTCCACTTGCAAGGGAACCTCATATCGAGTAATTAAATGTCTCAAATTTGTGAGCTGGGTAACCTGAGGAGGTAGTTCGCACGAGCAATGGTCTATTGTCAACCCGTTCAGCGTTTGTAGGCCTTTTAGTTTGCCTATAGAAGGTGGGAGTTTGGAAATACTTGTATTAGAAAAGCCTAAGAACTTGAGGTGTACCAAACTGCCTATAGCATCAGGTAGTTCACCACCATAAAATCGGATGTTCTCCAAGTCCAACACATATAGATGCGGGAACATCGTACAGAATGTCATGAACTTTTTAATATAACCCAAGTTCATAAATTCTTTATCAAAAAACAACATCGACCTTACCTTCAATTCTGAAAAATCAAGTGAAAGATACCTTTGAGTTTCCGCATAAATAGCATGTCGGTGACGAAATGGAGTGACCGAGTTTACTCTTGGATCATAAATATCAAACAAGTTAACCTCCATGGCTTTTTGTACAGCAAGATCCCGAAGTAGGTCGTGTATCCTACATGTAAGAATTTTATTGAAGCATGTCTCCGCCACTTGAAACAAGCTTCGACTTATTAGCTCATGTAGGAAGTTTTCAGCAATATCCTCCATATGTTCTTCTCTAATTCTTGGTATGAATCCCTCTGCCAGCCACAAATACATCAACTTTTCAGTGTCGATCACATGATCTTCTTGGAAAATGCCAATGTATAGAAAGCATTGCTTGAGCTCAAATGACAAATCATTGTAGCTCAATGATAGGATGTGAGATATCTCAACAGAGTCATTCTTCATATGCTGCCAAAGGTGTGTCTTCACCTTTTGCCATTCATCCACCCCCTTTCTGTAGGAAAGTATTCCACCTAGTACCACAATAGCAAGTGGTAACCCTCTGCACCTCTCCACCATTTCCTTAGCTAGACTTTCCATTGATGGGGAGAACAAGTCAGCACCAACCATCTTATTCTCTGGACATAGTTTCTTGCATAAAAGGTCCCAACTTTCTTCTTTACTTAGAAAACGAAGTTTATGGGAGAAACCTTTGTCATCGACTCTTACAGCCACATCCTCCTTTCGTGTTGTTAGGATAACTCTACTGCCATAGCTGTTATCCGGTAAGGCTCTTTTAAGGCTCTCCCAAGCTTCTCGATGCCAGACATCATCAACCACCACAAGGTATTTGCAGTCTTTCAATAGATAACGGAGGTGAGTTTCTAGATCTCTCTCTGACATCTCCTTCAGCATTTCTTGACTGCAACCTTCAATAGATTTTATGATACTCCGAAGGAGATCTTGGGTACTATACTGTTGAGAGATGCATATCCAAGCACGAGTTCGAAAGGTAGTGATTAGACTTGGGGAGTTATACAAGTTTCTTGCGAGAGTGGTCTTGCCCAACCCACCCATACCATAAATTGAAAGTACTTTTCGGCGAGACTCCTTTTTGAGAAGTTCATCAAGTAGTCTTTGAAAGACCTCTTGAAAGCCAACAAAGAGTTGATCTTCATCTGCATAGGACACTGCTCTCCTCAATGTTCTTATTAACGTGAAAGACGAATCGTTTCGCCTATTACTTGACCCTTCTCCAGCATTATCATTTATCTGAGTAATGTCATAGGTATCTCGTTTCCGAGAGATATCCATGACTCTTTCCTTGAGAGACTGGATGTTCTTCCCAATGTTGTGGAATTTGGCCTCCTTCTTACAAATGCAAGTGCAAGCCTTGAGACGATCAACGAATCCAAAAGTATGATCCCCATCTTTTGCCGCATCCAAACTGTATGCTTCTAAGATGGCCACAGCTTCATTAGCAACAGAAGTGATTTCAAATACCCATTGCTGCACCAGGTGATTTTCTGCTTGCTGTTTTTCGGCATCTTTGAGGAAAGCTTGCATGAAAGACAGTTCATTTCTCAGCCAAAGAACGTTCTCTTTCAGACTTTGACGCAGGGAAACTTCCTCTATGATGAAATACCCCAGTTTTTGAACTGCATAGGACACAACTGCATCAACCATCCTGATGATATTGAGTCTAGTTTTTCACTGTAATAAGGATAAATTGCTATACTTGACAATATGATACACAAGGAGTAGTAATAGAGCTCTATTGCGCGTCACATTTTACATACAAATTTGAACCTTGTTAAAGAGTCGGAAATTTCCAACTGGCTATGAAAGTCAAGACTATCAACTATCAACTTATTCTTTTCATACTCAATTCTTAGCAGAAGTTTTATGCAATTCATTGTCTGGTGCGTGGACATCAGTACCAAAAGCTAGTTCTTTAGGGAAGGATTGCCCAAAGCCCTACAAGGAGACCACTCATCCCTTTTTCATCCGATGTAGAGTTTGATAAGTTTATGTCCAAAAACAACAACATATTCAGTGTAGTCTCACAAAGTGGGTCCCTACCTTAGAGGTAGAGAACATGTTTCTAATAAACCCTAGTTTTTGTTCATAAACAAGATAGTGACCCAAGCAGAAAAAGGCAAAGTAGGTAGTTAAAACATGGAAGGAAAACAAGTTGCTGTCCACAATATGACAATCTCTTTGATCTTACCCTTTGAGTTGTTAAATATCCCAATATAAAAAACAAAATATATTGAAAATTCCATGTGTCACACAAAAGTAGAATAAGGACAAGTTCAAATCGCAATCAAATATATGAGCTATACAATTTTACCATTTTTTACTCACGGAATTCAAAACAAATTGAAACTCAAATAACCATTTATTAGGTAGATTAGATCTCATGAGCAGTAAATAGTATCTAAAAATAATAATAATAAACATAGATGAAAGAATGAAAAATCAAGTTCCACTGAATTCACAGGGAGTTCTTAATAAAATTGTTCCCCTCAAATATCCATATTATGATTTAGTTCATCAGAGTAACTGAAATTCCATCCCACTCAACGGTTGGAATCAATCTTGACTTTTTAAGCAAAGAAGAGGGTAAAACTTGAAAAATTCTTAGTTGAAAAATGAGAGAAATTCTTTATTTATAGTCAACAAAGGGAGTATGAACATGTGTTTATTGAATCTTATCAAAAGAGTCACTTTTTTTGAAAAGTCACAAAAACACTTCATTTCTTATTCACACCTTTTGAAAATCAAAACCATTCATCAATCAAAATTGATCGATAAATTCACCTGTGATTATGCATGTTTCATGGCGTTGTTTCTCTGTTTTTGGCATAGAAATCCTATTTGAATCATTAGCCAAGTTAAATTATTTTTTTATGCCAAGTGGCTCAAGAAGCATAATTTTGTAGCTGTGTCGTTTTCGGCATGAGGCATTTTTTGTTGTAATACAATATTTCATCTTCAACATGGATGGAGAAGAGGGGGTTAAGCACCCTCGAACTCGGATCATAAGTTTGTGAGTGTCAACAAGAAAGTAAAAAAGGTAGGGGGGAGATTTTGAACAAGGACATATGGGGATCCATTGCAAATACACCTGACATTCAATAATAGCAAGATTTCTGGGATCGTCAACAGAATGACATATGCTATTCTAAAGGAATAAAAGAACAAAACTTGACAGAACTCGAGCGAGTTTATGAAGGAAACAAGCCCCTTACAAAACAGAGATGACATTTATTTTTGACTAATAAGGTGGGAAGAATCATCTATTAAGTTGCATGGCAATGTATAAAACTCATCACTTCTAACATCTTTAGTATATACCACAAACTTGTCCCACCAATGCGAGCCATTGTCTTTTTGAGCTTCATCGTTACTAAATGGAAGAGTCCTATCCAAAAATACAGCAACTGCAGCAGCTATCGTGGCGTGTGATGTGAAGATGACAGACATTGTGTCATTAAACTGCATTTCAAGAAAACAAACATAGGTATGAGGTTGTTTTGTGATGATAATTCTTAAAAGTAATAGAGTTTAGTCAATGAATGTTGAGATTACCCATCTTGAATGTGTATGAAGAGGACCAGTTCCAATATGAAGTTTGTTCTAAAGAAGATGCAGTATATTGCAGCCATGATTGATGCAGGTATTCAAGCAAAGATTGCTCCAAATTTTCCTGGCAAGCAATAAAGCATGTCACGAATTAAATCGATACATTGGCATTAGCTAGCATACAGAGAAATACAATTGGTCAGTCCTTTTTCCATAAACTAATATATTCTTGTCCATGAATCAATACATTAGCATCAGCATACATAAGATGGAGAAGAAAAACATAAAAGCAGCAGATATTTGCACGACTCTTCGGCTTCCACCTCTTGTCATAGCCCATAGACCAGCATTATCCCTGCAAAATTTTAGCTTAGCCGTTTTTCTATGTCAACCACATTTAATTAATGGTATGTCACATGAAAATCAAGCATGGACGAGTATATTTGTAAAATTCGTCCCCAAATCATTAGTAGGACGAAATTTAAAATAAAAGAGCATTGTAGAGATCAGAGACCGTCATATTGTAGCAGTGCAATCAGCCACACCCCCAAAAAGACCATTTAGCGAAGTCCCTGTCCCCTGCCAAGAGTTAAAGTTCAGGAGGTAAATAAAGATTGATACAAAGAGGATAGAAGAGAACATTTGATCTCACCAGTCAGCCAACACCCCGTCTGATGAAAGAAGGTGTCACCAGTGCAGTGCTGCCGCTTCCATAACTTGCTGATGCAAGAAATACACCAGTTAACTGCACAACAAACGGATTCAACCTGAATTCAAAACTAGATTTCACTATGAAAATGAAAGACCAGAGTACGAAAAACAATTAAAATACTTATTTCTTGCAGCCTATTTTTTAAGCAACATTAGATATGGGGATTGTGTTACATATCAATAGCCAACAAATAAGTAATGGGTCAGAGAACAGACTACCACAGAAGCAACAAAAGAAGCAATCATCCTGGGAAAAACATGTTCAATTTAGTGTTCACTAGCTCTATACAAAATATATTCTTCAATCCAAATCAGGTTTCAAGCATATAAGGGCAGCCCAGTGCAAAAAGCATCCCACGTTAGCCGGGTCCGGGGAAGATGCAGACAACCAACCCTAATGCTAGCATTAGTGGTCCGGGGAAGATGCAGACAACTACAAGAACATTAGTACATTCAGGAAATCAATTAGAGAAGGAGAAAACACTTGTTTTTTTGTGAAAATATAAATAAAACTGCATGATCACGCTCAAAGTCCCGGACTCTATCTATGTCACATTTGATGCACTTTTAGTTGCTCAGGACATATGTCCTAGCACCTTAAACAATAAAGTCTAATTGGTAAAGGTACATCCATCAATGATGTCAACAAAGAGAGATGATATCAAAATGAATTTCTCAACATGACATATGAAAAAGCAAAAACAACATAAAAAATTGTTTTATTACCCTCTGCACATGATTAAAGAAAAAAAAATATCACACACAAATGATAGTGTCTATCCTGAATCTTTTGAATGAAAAAGCTATGTTTATCTTACTCCATGGGATACAAATTTTGAAACATTTGATCATGAAGAACTACTTCACTAAGCACTCTATTCTAGAAAATGTATAGTTATAGATGGATGCATTAGCAGCATAACAAATAACAACCAACTTTGAATCATTTAGGACAGAAGAAGCATCAAGTAAGTTAATAATTAACATTGGATAAAATAAAAGAAAATAATGAGCAAATGTAAAATTTACTCACCTCAAAAGCTTCAGACATGCAGCGAAGTTCCTAACTAGTTAATGCGGGAACCGATAATAGTACTCCCGTTGGCTGTGATTACCATCAAGCATTTTAATATATTCCATTCTTTCTGGAATTTTTATCAGCTTCGGACACCGCATATACTCAAACTTTTAAGCACACTCATAGCAGTTGTGTGAAGATGCCAGCTTTCAAGATTGTCAAGATTTTCAAGTCTAAGGGTCTGCAGCTGACCAAAATCGTTGCCGTTGCAAGTAATTTTCTTTCCCTTGTAAGCCCATGATAACTCGAGATACTTTAAGTTTGGAAACTTCCCCAGAATTGGCATTGGATCTTCCTCAAGTCCTGTATAGAATGTAGACTGTAGGACTAACACAGTGATGGATTTTGGCAGATTGTTTAAATTTGCTAGTTCTTCTATTCCCCCTGATAACCACAGTCTGTGAAGGTTTTCACAAGAAGAAAGAGGTTCAAGGGGAGGAAAAGTTCCACCACGATTGCAAATTAGAAACAAGGTAGTGAGGCTTTCCAGGCTGCCAATGGATTTTAGGGAGTAAGATTTCACAATTTGTTCCATGCCCAATTCTTGAAGGTTGACTAAACTAGAAGCATCAGTATCTTTCCACTGATCACAACGAATATATTTGAGAGTTCGTAGATTTGTCAGCCTGTTAACTTGCAGGGGAACCTCATATCGAGCAACTAAATGTCTCAAATTTGTGAGCTGGGCTACCTGAGGAGGTAGTTTGCATGAGCAATGGTCCGATGTCAATGCTTCCAGCGTTTGTAGGCATTTTAGTTTGCCAATGGAAGGTGGGAGTTTGAATAGATTGGTATTACACAAGCCTAAGAACTTAAGGTGTACCAAATTGCCTATAGCATCAGGTAGTTTACCCTCACTAAAACAGATGTTCTCCAAGTCCAGCACATATAGATGTGGGAACATCGTACAGCATATCATGGACATTTTACTGTGGTCCAACAACTTAAATTCCTTATCACAGAACAATATTGATCTTACCTTCAATTTAGAAAGATCAAGTGAAAGATACCTTTCAGTTTGCACATGAATAGCATGTCGGAGACGAAATGGAGTGACCGAGTTTACTGTTGGATCATAGATGTCATACAAGTGAATCTCTGTGGCCTTTTGTACGGCAAGATCCAGAAGTAGGTCGTGTATCCTACATTTAAATTTTTTATCGAAGAATGTCTCCGCCACTTGAATCAAGCTTCGACTTATTAGCTCATGTAGGAAGTTCTCAGCAATATCCTCCATATGTTCTTCTCTAATTCTTGGTATGAATCCCTCCGCCAGCCACAAGTGCATCAACTTTTCAGCGTCAATCAAATGATCTTCTTGGAAAATGCCAATGTATAGAAAGCATTGCCTGAGCTCAAATGACAAATCATTGTAGCTCAATGATAGGATGTGAGAGATCTCAACAGAGTCATTCTTCATATGCTGCCAAAGGTGTGTCTTCACCTTTTGCCATTCGTCCACTCCCTTTTTGTAGGAAAGTAACCCACCTAGCACCACAATGGCAAGTGGTAAGCCTCTGCACTTCTCCACCATTTCCTTAGCTAGCCTTTCCATTGATGGGGTGAACAAGTCAGCACCAACCATCTTATTCTCTGGATGTAGTTTCTTGCATAAAAGGTCCCAACTTTCTTCATTATTTAGAAAACGAAGTTTATGGGAGAAACCTCTATCATCAACCCTTTCAGCCACGTCCTCCTTCCGTGTTGTAAGGATAACCCTACTGCCATTGTTGTTATCCGGTAAGGCTCTTTTCAGGCTCTCCCAAGCTTGTCGATGCCATACATCATCAACCACCACAAGGTATTTGCACTCTTTCAGTAGATTACGGAGGTGAGTTTCTAGATCTCTCTCCGTCATCTCCTTCAGCAATTTTAGCATTTCTTCGTTGCAACCTTGGATAGATTTTATGATACCCCGAAGGAGATCTGGGGTACTATACTGTTGAGAGACACATATCCAGGCACGAGTGTGAAAGGTAGTGATTAGACTTGGGGAGTTATATAGGTTTCTTGCAAGTGTGGTCTTGCCCAACCCACCCATACCATAAATTGAAAGGACATTTCGGCGAGACTCCTCTTTGAGAAGTTCATCAAGTAGTCTTTGAAAGACCTCTTGAAATCCAACAAAGAGTTGATCTTCATCTGCATAGGACACTGTTCTCCTCAATGTTCTTATTAACATGGAAGACGGATCGTTTGGCCTATTACTTGGCCCTTCTCCAGCATTATGATCGATGTGAGCAATACCATAGGTATCTCGTTTTCGAGAGATATCCATGACTCTTTCCTTGAGGGACTGGATGTTCTTCCCAACGTTATGTAATTTTTCCTCCTTTTGACATATGCAAGCATAAGCCTTAAGACGATCAACGAATCCAGCAGCATGATCACCATCTTTTGCCGCATTCAAACTGTATGCTTCTAAGATAGACACAGCTTCATTAGCAACATAAGTGATTTCAGATACCCATTGCCGCACCAGGTGATCTTCTGCTTGCTGTTTTTCGGCATCTTTGAGGAAAGCTTGCATGAAAGACAGTTCATTTCTCAGCCAAAGAACATTCTCTCTCAGACTTTGGCGCAGGGAAACTTCCTCTATGAGGAATTTTCCCAGTTTTTGAACTGCATTGGACACAACTGCATCAACCATCCTGATGTTTCTGAGGCTAGTTTTTCACTGTAATATATAATAATAAATTTGTATACTTGGCAATATGATTACACAAAAGGAGTAGTATAATAGTTCAATGGCGCGTCCCAGTTTAAATACAAATTTAAACCTTGAATAAGAGTCGGAAATTTCCAATTGGCTATGAAAGTCAAGGTTATCGACTATCAAGTTATTCTTTTCATACTCAATTCTTAGCGCGTAAGATTTTATAGACTAAATCACAATTCTAATTAAAAAGGTCAGCAGTTTTAGATAGATCTTCTCAGGACTTGCTATGCAATTTGTCTGGTGCTGGGCAATTCCATACGTGGTCCAACATCAGTACCAAAAGTTAGCTCATGAGGGAAGAATTATCCAAGGCCATGCAAGGAGACCACCCATACATTTTTCATCCGATGTAGGACTCTTCAACAGTTTTATTAGTTTATGTCCAACAACATATTCAGTGTAATGTCACAAGGTGGGATCCCTATCTCAGAGGTAGAGAGGATGTTACCGACAGACCCTAGTTTATGTCCATAAACAAAGATAATGAGGCAAGCAGAAAAAGGCAAAGTAGGTACCTAGAGCATGGAAGGAAAACAAGTAGCTGCCCACACTATGACAATCTCTTTTATCTTACACTTTGAATTATGTGTGTCCACACGTCAAATATCCCAATACAAAAACAAAATTCAATTATTTTTTTTGAAAATTTCGTGTTCACTCAAAAGTTGTTTAAGATCAAGTTGTAATATCCCAATCAAACTAGTTTGAGGAATTCATTTGCAGAAACTAAATAAAAGAAGCCCCTTTTCAAATCTGATCTGTAAATATTGGAACACCCACCGTATTGGAGAAGCAGTAAAGCCAGGGTTAGAAAAGTTGATCTTCAGTGAGGCGGACGTGTTGCCCGCCATTTGCTGGGGCGTTCAAATCGCAATGAATAAATTCAATCAAATATGGGCTCGCTCTTACTATTCAACAAGAGATGTGTTTTAAAACAATTAAATTCTGAACTTTTTTTTTTTTTCTTTTCTTCTGCACAATTAAATATTTGTGTACTTTGCTCCTGTTAAGTTGCTCACTGATATCATTGCTTATGTTACAAATCCTTTTTTTTTTTTACAGTTATAAATTTATGCTTATGTTATTAAGGATAAATGATAAGATGTTATAATTTTCATTTTCCTTTACAATATTAATGTTTGTTATAACGTAATTTTTTTTATGTAAAATAATATAGTGTTTTAGTTTTAATGACTGACAGGTTTTAGTATTATTTTATAAATTTTGTGATATTAAATTTAGTGTATTGGATCATTAAAATGGTTTATATGAATATCTTGTATTTCTTTAAATTTTGCCTAAAAAATTCATTTAACAAATTTTATTTAAAAAATTAATTAAATAGGTTGAGTGACTTTTGGGTTAAAATACAAATCTAAGTGATTTTCTAAAAAAGGAACTCATAATTGATTGACCATAATGTTATCTCCTTTCATCAATCGATAAATTCACCTGTAATTATGCATTTCTCAGGGAGTTATTCTTTGTTTTTGGATCATTCGTGAGTTAATATCTCAGATGGTCACTCAAGTGGCTCAACGCTTAAGAAGCATAATTTTGTGCTATGTCGCTTTTGGCATTAGACACAATTTTTTTTGTAATACAATAGATCATCTTCGACATGGATGGACAAGAGGGGTGCATGTGCATGTGCCTCCACCTCCAATTATAAGTTTATGAGTTCGAGTCAACTAGGAGTAAAAAAAAGTGGGAGCTCCTAAGGAGGGGTAGGGAAAAAAATCTCGGACAAGGACATTTGAGGATCCGTTGCAGATACACTTGTCATAAAGTCATTCAATAATAGCAAGATTTCTAGGATGTCAACAGAATGACATATGCTATTCTAAAGGAATAAAAGAACAAAACTCGAACTCGAGTGAGTTTATGAAGGAAACAAGCCCCTTGCAAAACAGTGGTGACATTTCTTTTTGACTAATAAGGTGGGAAGAACCTATTAAGTTGGCATGGTAATTTATAAAACTCATCACTTCTAACATCTTTAGTATATACCACAAACTTGTCCCACCAATGCAAGCCACTGTCTTTTCGAGCTTCATCGTTACTAAATGGAAGAGTCCTATCCAAAAATACAGCAACTGCAGCAGCTATCGTGGCGTGTGACATGAAGATGACAGACATTGTGTCATTGAACTGCAGTTCAAAAAGAACAACATTAGTATGCGTTAGTTTGTAACGATAATTCGAAAACTAACAGAGTTTAGTGGATGAAAAATTGTGATTACCCATCTTGAATTTGTATGAAGAGGACCAGATACAGAATACATGTGATGCTCTCTGAAGTATTGTGGTAAGGAAAATCCCAGAAAAAGAGAAAATCCCAATATGAAGTTTGTTCTAAAGCTGTTAAGGTTACAGAATTGGAGAAATCCAAGACCAGCTGATGCTGCAATTCAACCAATGGATCAAATGTCAACAACAACATACCCTATGTAATCTCACGAGTGAGGTCTCGGGACAATGGACTAAATGTCATTTGGAAAAAAAAGTTGCATTAACAAAATGGTAAAAAATGATACATACACATGTATCCAAAGAAGATACAATACATTGCAGCCATGATTGATGCAGGTATTGA
>JAJONZ010024051.1:0-18051 GCA_029582445.1 Solanum paucissectum
ACAAAATGGCTAAATAGATTACAATTATGGCCATATAAAATTTAAAACATAACCAAATTGAGTTGATTTAGTGAATCCGGCTAGAATTTAAATACGATAAATTAAGATTTATTAATTAACGAGCTTCTTAATCTTAACAAAATAAAATAGTCGACTTAATTATAAACTAATTAATTTTTAAAATTAACCATTAAGACAAAATCTTTTTGAGATGATTTTTCAAATATTTATGAAATATACCAATTATATCTATAAAGCTATATGAAAATATATCCACTTATTTATAAATTATGAAAATCGACTAAGATCACTTAAAATGACTTTGAAAAGTACTTGAGTTTTATAAAACTAATTATTCTAAGTCGTTTGAAAATTTAAGAAGCCTGTGAATTAATTTCTATCGGGGAGGGTCAAAATTGGGTGTCAACAACTATCCCTCGTTTGACTTGGGTTGATGAAAGAAATCCGAGGTAAATGAAATTGACAAATCCAATTTTGACCGACCACATCTTCATCCTTTAGAAAAAGAGCTTTGGTACGGACTTTAGGAATTATGGCCGAACCCCGGGAATGGGTTTCCTACATATCTCAGGCTATATGAGAATTCAGGCCACTTGTAGTTTGATACACTTGATTTGACACATGATTTGAAAGAATTCAAAAGTAATCCCAATATCGGCTTATAAGGAGATCGGAATGCTCGAGAATAAGATTTAAGAGTGAATGTTGGATTACAGCCTAGTTTTCAACATTGATCCCGTCTACATATCCCTCAACTTTTGGAATCAGGCTGCTTGTAGTTCGACTCAATCGGTTGAAAATGAAATCTATTATGCTAGATCACATTTGGTTCTGGAAGAGCGACAAAGTAAGTCGAGTATGAAAAGGAGGCTTGCAACCTCTTATCTATGAATGTGACATGCTTCACACCCATAAATAAGAACTTGAACTGACCTAATTTCCAAAGCTCTTGGCGCAATGTCACTCCGATTGGAAAGCTGCTTCCGGCAGAGACAAAAAAAAATAAAAAAAATTGAAAGCGAAACTGAAATTGACAAACCCAAAGAAAAACCCATATGCCTTTTGATAGGGGTGTGGTTTGATTATGGTGGAAGTCGCTCATCTGCTCGCGTCCTAAGAGTTTGGCACTCCTCTTTGGACTATGTCCCAGTTCGCTTCTAAGAAAAAGTTCCACGTTGTGCTGCATCCTTTTTTATGTCGTCCGCACATGTGGTTTGTTTTGAGAATTCATCCTCTCAGATGCTCTCGACAAAGACTGAGATAAAACTCATTAGCATAAAAATGCAATTCAAATGGGGAGATAGTGTTTGATGTCGTGTTGACACGTAATTGTTCTTCTTGAAGATTCGACGTCAACTCTATCGGATTTGACGTGAAGCAAATAAAGCTTGTGTCTCATATTTACAATATAATCTTCAATGCACTCTTCTTTTGATGTCAAAGTAATAAAATAGGTTGATGTAATATGTCGATAGTTCTCTTGATGTCGTCTTTGCAAAGGAAAATAACGCAGTTGAAGTTGATTCTCTTGTGATGGGTAAATCTTTCTGTTGCGATGCATAACTCCTTCTCTTGCTATGCATGAATCCTTCTCTTGCAATGCATGAATCTCTTTTCTCGCGATGCATGAATCTTTTTTCCGCTATGCATGAATCTTCTCTTGCAATGTATGAATCTTCTCTTGCAATGCATGAATCTCTTTTCTCGCGATGCATGAATCTTTTTCCCGCTATGCATGAATTTTTCCTCCGCGATGCATGATTTTCTTTCCTGCGATGCATGAATTTTTCCCGCGATGCATGAATCTCATCTTGCAATGCATGAATCTTCCCTTGCGATGCATGAATCCTTCTCTTGCGGTGTATGACTTCTTTTCCGCGATGCATGGATCCTTCTCTTGCTATGCATCAATCTCTTTCCCGTGATGCGTGACTTCTTTTCCGTGATGCATGGATCCTTCTCTTGCTATGCATGAATCTCTTTCCCGCGATGCATGACTTTTCCTCGCAATTCATGGCATTTTTTTCGCAATGTATGAATCTTTTGATGATGCCTCCCTGATACCGAACGAAGATAGTGCTTCACCGAGCAACATAGGTGATCTTCTAGGTATCTTTGGGATGGCGGTATCGTCTTAATCGACAATATAACTAAAAATGACCCTCATAGTAGTGGTATCATCTCATTTGACAATACAATATAAACGACTCTCCGGGTGGTGATATCGTCTCATTCGACAATATAAATAACCTTTAGGGTAAGAAGATTATCATATCTGATAATATAATGCAGATAAATGTCTTCCAGGTACCTTTAGTTACTGGAAAATTATAAAGTGTCTTTCCTCGGAGTTTTCATTTGTTCCATCTCTGAACATAGTTGCAATGTTCATTATGGACCTCCCCTTGCTGAGAATTTGAAAGAAATAATGTTATTCATATTCTCAAATCTTTGATATAAGAAACATAAAATATTTCCTGCATCCACAGAAAAATGGCCAATTTGGGGAGCTCTTCGCCTTTTTGACTTCTCCATATTAATTGAATGGAAGAATATGCCGATTTTGAGGTAAACCTATAAACCTGCATCCACAGAAAAATTGTTAGTTTAAAAATGCGCCGATCTGTGTCGATCTCTTCGGTTATCTGCTCCTTGTCTTGCTATCTCCGGTTGATTTCTCCGATCTCCCGCCTCTTGATAGGTAAGACAAAATATTTTCATGCAAAAATAATTGAAACATGGAGTAGAAGTTTTAAGAAAAAATAGATTTTCAAAAAGTAGCGTTTGGAAAAGGGCACTGCCAAGTGTCATGTCACGTCAAGTTTAGTGAACGACTTTCAAAGTCGATGCATCGAGGTCCATCTGATTACTTGTTGGGAAGTATTCAAAGTTGTTCTAAATTGTCGATAAATCCTGTTGAAATTTTGAGGTCATCCTCAACATTTTTGTCCCAGTTAACTGTCTTGGATTATCTGTAACCATTGGTGAGCAAATCTCGAAATTTTTAAGATCCTCTCAAAAATTCTGTCCCAGTTGCAAATTTTAAAGTATCTTCAGTTTCGACTATGTTGGAGAGATCTTCTTCTTGAGAATTTTTGAGTCCCTCTCAAAAATTCTGTCCCAGTTTCTATTGTAAAGAGAGATAGAAATCTTACGGGAATTATGACCGAGCCGTTGTAGCGCCTATGTATCTCGTTGACGCAGAAATCAGGTCAAACGTAGTTCCTCCCCTCTAGGATTAAAAAATAAGAAATTTACAAAGAAATCGATCGAGGCCGACACAGGCCGCCTACGTATCTCATTCTTGAAAATTCAGGTCGAACGTAGTTCAAATACAAAGAAATATTAAATGGGGTAAAGGGGTGACCGAGGCCAACATAGGCCGCCTACGTATCTCATTCTTGAGAATTCAGGTCAGACGTAGTTCATTACATATGAATAGAATCTAAACAAAGCAATTACAAACAATTAGAAAGAATACAAGGAAATGACAGAAAATACAAACTGAAATCTTCACACACAGTATCTCTTGACAGCATATGAGTTGATCGATTTCGGCCATTCGGTGCCATCCATCTCCGACAGGACCAAGGCACCTCCAGATAATACTTTGCGAACCACGTAGGGTCCTTGCCAATTTGGTGCAATTTCCCTTTGTACTCATCCTGATGAGGGAAAATACGTTTGAGAACCAACTGACCAATCTCAATCATTTTAGCTCTTCCTTTCTTATGGAAAGCACGAATCATTCTCTGTTGATACAGTTGTCCATGACAAACATCGACCATTTTTTTCTCTTCAATCAGCGTCCACTGAACAATCCGCTTGCGAATCCATTCAGCTTCTTTGATGATTCTCAATGAAGGTATTTCAACTTCGGCAGGTATAACTGTTTATGTTCCATACACTAACAAATATGGAGTAGCTCCAATTGATGTTCTGACAGTCGTTCGGTAACCCAACAAAGCATACGGCAACATCTCATGCCAACCTCTGCGATTATCAATCATTTTCCTCAAAATCTTCTTTATGTTCTTATTGGCGGCTTCTACAGCTCCATTCATTTAGGAACGATAGGCGGTTGAGTTTCTGTGAGTAATCTTGAATTGTTCACATATCTCTCTCATTAAGTGACTGTTGAGATTCGCTCCATTATCAGTAATGATGGATTCTGGCACTGCAAACTTACATATCAAATTGTTGCGAACGAAATCAGCTACAACCTTCTTGGTTACCAACTTATACGAAGCTGCTTCCACCCACTTGGTGAAGTAGTCAATGGCAACCAAAATGAATCTGTGTCCATTAGAGGCGGCTGACTCTATCGGACCAATGACATCCATTCCCCAAGCTACAAACGGCCAAGGTGAACTCATAGCATTAAGTTCGTGAGACGGCACTCGAATCAAATCACCATGCACTTGGCATTTATGACATTTCTGCATAAAACTTGCAACAATCATGCTCCATAGTCATCCAAAAATAACCGGCTCGAAGGATCTTCCTCGCCAAAGTGAGCCCATTCATGTGGGTGCCACAAACTCCGACATATATCTGTTCGAAAAGCTTTGCAGCTTCACTAGCATCAACACATCTGAGAAGACCTAAATCTGGAGTCCTCCTATAGAGGATTTCCTCACTTGTAAAGAAATTGAGAGCCATACGGCGTATCGACTTCTTCTGGTTGAACGTTGCATTCTCAGGATAAGTCCCGGTCTCCAAATACTTCTTGATGTCAAAATACCAAGGCAAACCATCTGGTTCTGCTTCAACATCTGAACAATGGATAGGCTGCTCTTTTACCTCTATATCCAAGGGATCAATATAACTTGTATCTGGATGTTTAATCATTGATGTGATGGTGGCAAAAGCATCGGCGAACTCATTCTGTGTCCTGGGAGTGTGCCTGAATTTAATCTTGCGAAATCTCTTGCACAACATCTGTATATACTGCACATACAGCGTGATCTTTGAGTTTTTCATGGCCCATTCTCCTTGGACCTGGTGAATTAGTAAATCTGAATCTCCAATGACCAGCAACTCATGAACATTCATGTCGATTGCCATCTCCAAACCAAGGATACACGCTTCATACTCAGCCATGTTGTTCGTGCAATTAAATTGGAGTTTAGCTTCCATAGGATAGTGTTGACCGGATTCAGATACTAAGACCGCTCTGATACCTTTCATTTGGTGATTTGCCGCTCCATCAAAGAATACTCTCCAACCAGGGTATGCTTCAGAAATATCTTCACCCACAAACGAAACTTCTTCATCAGGGAAATAAGACTTGAGCGGTTCATAATCTTCATCAACTGGGTTCTCCGCAAGATGATCGGCTAAGGCTTGTGCTTTAATCGCCTTCTGGGTCACATACACAATATCAAACTCACTCAAAAGCATTTTCCATTTAGCCAACTTCCCGATCGACATTGCTTTCTGAAAAATATACTTTAACGGGTCCGTCCTGAAAATGAGATATGTGGTATAAGAAGACAAATAATGCCTTAATTTCTGAGCAATCCACGTCAAAGCACAACATGTCCTCTCCAAAAGAGTGTAACGAGCCTCATATGGAGTAAATTTCTTGCTCAAATAATAAATAACTCGCTCTTTCTTTCCAGTTTCATTATGTTGGCCAAGCACAAATTCAAATGCATTATCTGAGACAGACAAATATAGCAACAAAGGACTTCCTTCTCGAGGAGGGACCAACACAGGTGGATTGGAAAAATAATTCTTGATGGGATCAAAAGCAGTCTGACATTCTCCAGTCCACTTAGTCAGGGAATCTTTTTTCAACAACTTGAAGATTGGCTCGCACACTACGGTGGACTGAGCTATAAATCGACTGATGTAGTTCAACCTTCCCAGAAAACTCATTACCTCTTTCTTGGTCTTTAGAGGAGGTAATTCTTAGATCGCCTTGATCTTGGAAGGGTCAAGCTCAATGCCCCTCCTGCTGACTATAAATCCCCACAGTTTGCCAGCTGGCACTCCAAAAGCACATTTAGCAGGATTTAACTTCAAGTTGTATCGACGCACGCGATCAAAGAATTTTCTCAAGTGAGTCAAGTGATCCGAACTCTCGCCGGATTTGATTATGACATCATCTACGTATACCTCGATCTCTTTATGAATCATATCATGAAAGATGGTTGTCATAGCGCTCATATAAGTAGCGCCAGCATTCTTGAGACCAAACGACATCACCCGATAATGATAAACACCCCAAGGAGTAATGAAAACTGTCTTTTCTGCATCTTCTTCATCCATCAGGATCTGGTGGTAACCCGCATAACAATCCACAAATGACTGCATCTCATGCTTAGCACAGTTATCAATGAGAATGTGAATGTTCGGTAATGGAAAATTATCTTTCGGACTAACTTTGTTGAGATCTCTGTAGTCAACACAAATTCTAATTTTTTCGTCTTTCTTGGCAACCGGAACAACGTTGGCAAACCAAGCCGGATATTGCGTCAGTTCCACTACTTGAGACTCGATCTGTTTCATAATCTCCTCTTTGATCTTTAAACTCAACTCAGGCTTGGACTTCCGAATCTTTTGTTTTACTGCACTAAAATCTGGATTAATCGGCAACTTATGGGATACCATATTCGTACTCAATCATGGCATATCTCTGTAAGACCAGGCAAATACATCAATGTACTTCATCTCCATTATTCACAGTTTTGGTTTCTTCTAAATTCGGCTTGTGTTGACTCTCAAATTGTCGAAACTCTTCCGCAACATGTTCGGGTACTTCCTTTTCTTCTTCATGTTCCTCGCACTCATTATCACCTGCCTTATTTCGTTCACTTGGTTCATAACATGACATGACATTGACAGGTTTTAAATTAATATTACTGAAATCATAACCGAACAAAGTTAGGAAAGTAAAGTATAAACAGACAAGTAAGCAAATTATGATAAAAGAGGCTTTCATTTAAATGAAAAAACCAGAACAAACTTTGGCCACGGCCAAGGGCCATTTTTGCCTTTTTAAACATCACAAGGGAATTTAAAAACTTCAGACAAGTAAAACTTCACAAAGGGTGGGTCTCGAGCCTCTTCCGGACTACCACCGATTTTAAAAACAAACAAAAACACATGTCCTTTCTACCCAGATGAGCGGGAAATCAGGAGTGGTGTGGAAGTCCAATTTTGAAATTGCTCCTCAGGTTCTGCGTCACGGATGCCTGATGTCCCAGCTTCTTCTTCGATGACCGCATCAATCTTTTCAAAAAGGCCCAAGATTCCTTCCCCAAACCGTTGTCGATGGTATATTCCCGCACTGGGAATGAATGGTACATATGAGGAATTGGCCTAGCCAATGATTGATCAACACTTTTGTTCTTCATCTCCGCTTCGTCATCTGTTAGGACATATACCAAACCAAACTTTGCTTTTTTGGCGGGAATTTGGATAGGCTTAACAATTCCTTGACAATATTTTCCAAACCGAAACCTGGTCGAAACCGTTCTGGAGCATGACAATAGCAACCATCTTGTACACGGCAGGCATATGAGGCTGTGGAGCCAAGTCGTCACTGGTGGCATTTACCAGCTCCACCGTATAGAAATCACAACCTTGAGAGACATCATCAACGATCAATGCAATACCCATTGAAATGGCTCCCTTCACCATAAATGACCAATTCCAGGTCCTTCTAAACAAATTTCATTAGTTGGTGAAGGGTAGACGGCACAACCCCAGCCATGTGGATAAATGATCTTCCCAGAAGCAAATTATAACTGGTGTTGATATCTAACACCTGGAATTCCACATTAAAATCTACAGGACCCACCTGGATATCCAGGTTTACCGCACCCAATGTGTGTCTTTGCACTCCATCAAAAGCCCTCACCTTGACTTGGTTCTGATGAAGCTTTCCTAAGTCAGATTTCAGTTGTCTCAGAGTCGAAAGGGAGCAAATATTAAGACCGGATCCATCATCAACCAAGACGTGATTTATTATCTTATCTTGACACATACAGGTGACGTGCAGAGCTTTGTTATGCATCTTGCCTTCAAAGGGCAGCTCTTCGTCACAAAATCTGATTTGGTGTCCCCGAATGACCTAGTTTATCATGGCTGCTACATTATCGCTATTGGTGCCCACAGGCACATAAGTGTCATCTAGAGGCTTCATCAAAGCCTACCTATGCAACTGCGAACTCATCAATAAAGCTCATACAGAAATCTGAACCGGTGTCTTTTCTAGATGTTTCACAATCAAATAATATTTTGGCTGCATCTTCCTCCAGAACTCTTCTGCTTCGGCATCACTAATCGGCCTTTTGGACTGATCTTTCTTCTGCGCTCCCTTGGCAAAATCTTCTGGCGTGTAGCACCGACCGGATCTGGTCATACCCTTGGTAACAGTTGTCTTGATCACAAACTTTGGTCGAGTAAGAGTTTCCTGTAACACCAAGGCAACAACCTTCTTGGGTGTCAAAATTACAAACTCTTTCATCTCTTTAATGCTTAAGGAGGACACAACCCTTCTAATTCATTAGGAACGACTGAAACTATCGCCTTTGTTACGTGCCAATCGTTATCTGTCTCTATCATATTAATAGTGACACCTCCATGATTTGGCAAAGGATTACTGTTGACGTTGGGCGTAGCTGTCTGGAGAGAGACCACCTTCTGATCGATCAAGTCCTGAATCATATGCTTCAAGTTGATGCAGTCCTCGGTATCATGTCCAACACTGTTGGAGTGATACGCGCACCTCTGATTAAGCCTGTAAAACTTTGAACTGGTGTTAACCGGCTTAGGCCCCACTGGATGAATAAATCCTAAAATGGTCAACCGTTCAAAAAGCTGAGTCCGACTCTCAATGAGGGGAGTGAAGTTACGGGCTAGTTTTTTCTCAAATCTCGGACGAGAGTTGTAGTTGCCTTGTTGGGGAGGAGACATCTGACGATAATTTGTGGTGTTTGGGCGAGGAGCTTGGTATCTAGGATAGGAATTCGTTGGGTAGTTTGGTTGTGGAGCTTGGTAAGTGGAAGGATTATTTTCGTATTGTGGAGTTGGGTTTTGGTACATTGGAGAAGGAGTTTGGTAATTTGTTTGAACGTTGGCACAATTGGGAGCAATATTTCGGTAGTGATGAGACGGAGTCTGGTAAATCGAAGGGGGAGTTTGGTAGATAAAAGGGGGGAGTATTTTGATAACTGGGAGGAGGGATGTTTTGGTAACTGGGGGAGGAGCTTGATAATCAGTTTGCGCATAACAAACTGGTATGATCTTTGTGAAGGTCGAGACCGACCTTGGTACGATGTTGATATCCTTGGGGGTTTCACCCCCTCACAAGAGATAGAGGACACATCCTCTCTTTTCTTCTTCAACAAGCCCGAAGATCCGGGTGATGCAGCAACACGGGCAATCTTCTCAGTTCTCAATCCATATTTGATAGTCTCACCCAGGTATGCTAAGGGGCTCCCCGTTCCTCCGAATATGTCAAATTTTAGCACCTTGAACCCTTTCGGAAGGTCCAAATTTGGATGAATGCACATGTCTTTGTAACTCAACTCGACGACCTCGAGAATGCAGTTCAACTCCTTTATGGCTTTTCTAATTTCCTCCTTCACATCTATCTTGGCGGTCTCTTTCTTTGACCTCCACTCTCTCTCGCTCTCCCCATAGTGGTCGAGCTCCAAACCGTAGGCGTCATGCTCCTTGGAGACCAGTATTTGGAAAGTGGCTTTTTGTGGTAGTGGTGGAATAATAGAGGGACTCTGGCCATTCAAAGGGGCGTGATAATTTTGGGGGAAAGTTTGTGGGTTGGTATACTAGTTTTGGTGAAGGAGGGAGGTGTGTGGGTTATTAGCATTTTGGCTGTGAGGGGGTAGGCCAGTTTGGTGGTTTGCATTGGGGGGGAGGGAGTAGTGCTTGGAGGTTGGTATTTTGAGGAGAAGGTGGTGTTTGATAAGAGGCTGATGCGTACTGGGGGTTTTGGGAGGTAAGGTCAATAATGGAGGGATTACGAGCAGGACTTGAAGGCGGGTTTTGAGCTTGTTCCACGTTAGGAAGGGGAATTTGAGCTGGAGGTCTTTCGTCTGGTTGAGCGTTGACAATAAAAATTGGAGGAGGCAAATCTTGTCTTTTCTGCATCTCGACCCTCATCTCAGCAATTTGTTGCATTAACTGCAGGATCAGTTCATTCTGATCGGCAAGGGCGGGCTGAGCCACCACGACATCAGTAAGGCTAGTTTCTTTGTTGTTATCACTCATTGCTGACTTGCCCTTCCGAGAACTTTGACTGGGGAAGAAATTTGTAGGACCTTTAGATCTAGTGAAATAAGGATAATCGGCCAGTGTATCAACACAGATCAGTTCTAACTACCTGTAGAGAAAAACAACTCAAAGGCAAATCTGTTAGTATTAGTTCTGGACGAATAATGCAAGATATCACATAGAAGGCATATAAACACATAAGAATTGCTTCATTTGAGAACATGTTAATCCACGAATAATGGGAACTGATTTTTTGAACAAGCAGGAATTTTCTCGTTTTATTTTGAGGCTGGTGACTCAGAAAGGTTAAATTGCGTTGAGCTAAGGTCTTTTTGTTGCATCTCTCGGCATATGTTGATGTAAATACAATGTTTCCTTGTAGAATGAAAGGGGGAAAAGAAAATTTTAAAAAGATAGGGGCTGGGACTTAAAAGGCTGCCTACGTATCACTAAGGGAGAATTCAGGCCCTACGTAGTTCGAATACAAGGAGAATTTTCATTCTCATTCATTCATTTGATTGATTACAAGGAAAGTGAAAAAATAGACAATAAAACTCCTAAAATATAAAATGTGCCTCCATCCAAGTTGTTCTTCTTCCGATTGTCGCATTACTCCTGAAAGGCATAAAATAGTGACAATAAAATAAAGTGTGCTCAGTGATCGGCATACTAGGCTTTGGTTGGTCACAGGTAAGGACGGTGTTCTTACCCCACATATACGGGATTTTTCCAACATTGATCAGGTTACGGATTGTTGCCTTAAACTCCACACATTCTTCTATAGTGTGTCCTCTTTGGTTCGGGTGGTATGCACACGTCTTTGGAAAGCTTTCATGCCCAAACCCAAAAGTGGTTCCTTCGAGAGGCTTCAACATGTGTGAAGCCTTAATGTGCTCGTAAATGAGAGCACACGACACAACTCTTACTCCCACGCTATGTGTCTGCTCATAAGCCGGGAGAGTGATCTTTTTGTCTCCTCCTTTCAAACGTCCCAGGAAGGGAGGCATATAGATGATTTCCTCATCGGTATCTTCTTCGGTAGCTCCAAGGTGAGTGTCTTCGGGACCACTATTGACTTCTTGATTGAAGAAAGAACATTTCCCGCGTATCTTTTGAAGCCTCATGGTTATATCATTCTTGAAAACGTCATGTTCCTTCCTCATAGCAACCGTCTCCTCGTTCATAATAGTATATCTTGCCATTTTAGCCGTTAATTTAGCGTCCATTGCTGCACTTTTGGCTTGCGCAGCTGCGGTGGTTAATTCTACTTTTATTCTTCTTCCTTTCATTTCTCGAATCTCTTGTTTGAATCGACGTAGTTTCATCCTTAAATCCCCATCTGTTAGCTCCATCTCGATATTTTTTCCCTTTTCCATCTTAGCCGCAATTTCTCCTTTCCTGAGATGATAGAGTAGTGTTTTAGGACTCGGTGGTGAGATTTTATTTTCGGCTCAGAAACTTAAGACTCAAGAAATTTTGGTCGGATATTTTGGGGTAGTGACTTGTATTCAGTATCGTAGAGATTTTTGGAAATTTTTGAAAAAGAATGGGCTAAAATGTCATCGTTCAAAGCAACGTACCACATAAACAATTAAAGCACACAAGTGAACAGACAAATATCGCGTCCTAAACATGCATGTGACCCTTTTGTGCCAAGGGTAGGCCTAGCAAATTGAAGGATGTATATGTCTTTTTAAGCCAATTCATTATCCCCCTAAAATACTTCATTAATAACATTCAAAAGTGTTTGACAAACATAAAATCAGGGAAAGGAGTTCAGAAAGTAAATGACAAAACAAAGTACAAAGAAAGCAATCCCACGCAGAGGATGATAACAAATTCCCAGCTCATCCTGATCCTTCACCAAGTCTGGTCCTCTTGGCTATGATGACCTCTTCCCACATAGCATATCTATTTGCCCACAGGTGATCTCCAGCCAAACGAGCCCCTTCCTGATGTCTGAACCTCTCGATCGACTTAATATGTTGTTCTATGTTGTCGTCTAACTCTGATATGCATTGTCTTGTCCCTCGTAACTCTCGCTTCAGCTGAGCTATGACTCTGGCGTCTTCTGAATGCCGACGCTGATGCTCCAACTCATTTCTATCAAACTTCTCTTGGAGTTGATGAAGTCAAATTTGATGTTTGGCTCCAACATTTGCAGTAATGTGGGGAACATTTGGACCAGGTTCGATAGTTCCGGCGAGACTCTTATTCAACTATTCCTTGTAATCCTTAGAACATTTGGGACGAAACCTATTTGGCACCGGCTCACCCAATACCCTTCGAGTTTTCCATAATAGAAGCATCTTTTTAGTAAAAGCGACTTCACCATTTTCATGATCCGTCACAAATCTTGTCATATCTTCAATTTGAGGAAGCTCTTGTTTCCCTCCTAGTTGTCTAAGTACTCGAGAAGGAGCATATGGTCGAGTTACTCTCAACCCAGCAAATATCAAGTAGGGGGATTTTCCACTTCGGATCACTATTTGTTTTGTTACTATCAAGCATGGGATCGACCACTGGACATTTTCCTCTCTCAAACCTTGAAGTCTCGGGTACCAAAATTCTTGGTCTCCAGTCCTGTTGAAATGGTTATGTTGCACCCACCAATCGTGACTTTCGAGTCTGTTCGGTCTTTCCAAGGGATCTGGTTCTGTCGAATTATGAGATTTGATCAAATGTCTCACCATCCACCATTGAAGTATTAGGTTGCATCCTTGAAAGAAACGTGTGCCATTTTTGCATCTATCCAGTGCCCTGTAAATATCAGCAAGGATCATGGGAGCCAAGTTGTAGTATTTTCTTGCAGATCCGTAGCCTACTCCATTAAAAATAGCATGAGTAACCATTACTACACTTGGATGGATGGTGTAGTTTGGTCCTTGGGGAAACACCATTGTCCCAAGTAGGCATATTGCAAAAGCGAGGGGACGTGTTTCCTTCCATTTTTCTTCTGAGGCAAACTCCTCTTTGAACTTCTCATAAGCTCTTGCGCGTCCAAATCGATAATACAACTTCCGAAGTGGAATATTCATCCCGGGAAGCCTATCTATCCACTCAGCTTTGACAAGTGACAGATTTTCTTTTATTTTGGTAAAGTCCCACACCTTTGGAAAGAGAAGATCAATATCGAGTTGGCGTTTCCTTTTGTTGCACATGCCAACACTCTCGTAACTGGCAAGAACTTCATCTATAGTCGGAGTCAACTCTACTTCCCCAAACCGAAATTCCATGTTGTCGCTATCCCAAAATTTCACCATTGTTCCAATTAAGTCGGGATAAGCCACAATTTACATTAATGACGGGAGATGGCCTATGTGTCTTTGAACTTTCTTTTTGTCTTCCTTGTTCATGAATTTCCACCAAACTTGGAGGTAAGGATCAGGTATAGTCACCATCGAGGGTCCTCAACGACTCGCATGTCGGATTCATCCTACAAGAAAAACAGACAAGGTAAGTTATCCCCACCCCCATAGATAATTGATTTGTTTAAATCGACATATACGTCCTTTAATTAAACACATAAGTATGATTGTCTTTTTATTGGCAAATGGGTCAAATAGACACAAGGTGGATTTCTAATGGGCCCAACACGCCTTGGGTGTTGGGTCAGCCTAGTTCAAAAATGCGCTAAAAATTGGGATTTGGTTTCGCTCTACGCTAGTGGACTAAGAGTGACTTTGAAAAATTGGGAACCCAAGTGGACAATTTAGGCTGGAATTCACGACAATCATTGGACGCATGACGTACCAATAAATCGCCGATCCTTTCGAAAAAGGGTCGAGTATAAAAAGTACGACTGCGATTATGGAGAAACTGTCCTTAATATACTATACATACAATAGGAAATGCAATGAATGCAATGACAGTTAAATCAAATTTAAACACGTTAAGCACAAATAAGCAATTCAGTAATTAATCACAATTAATCAAATAGTCAAATCTTATGGTTGGAACTTAATTAAGTCCCCAGCGGAGTCGTCATTTCTATTTTACTCAAAAATATATATAAAAGAAAAATGACTAAGTTTTTCGAAAAATTGATCAAACTTATGATTTAAGAGAAATCGAATTTCCAAAAGAACAGAGTCACCACTTAAATTTTAGAAAAAAATCAAGAAAAAATGTAAGGTTTTTCAAAAGACTCAAACAGATAAAATCGATTGAAAATAAAGGTTTGAGTTTAATGTACATTTCAAGAAGGTGTTAGGCCCTCGGGATGCCCGCTAACTTGCGGTTGACCGGCAATTTAACTAAAAATGACTTTGACTAATTTTAAAATTTTAACTAAGTAAGAGAAACTCATAACAACTTTGATTAATTTTGAAATTTTGACTAAGGAAGGAACTCATTTATTTTAACTAATTTTGAAATTTTAACTAAGTAAAGGACTCATTTTATATATATTTTTTTCTTATTATTTAATATTATTATTTTTTGATTAATTATTTTTAAAGGGGAATAAGCTAAGGGGATCATTCTAAAGGGGGGTAACTTATAAAGTGCAAGTCAAATTAAAAGAGTATAAGTGGAACTAAGTGGAAAAAATAAAAATAAAAATATATTTAAACTAAGTATAAGAAAAGAAGAAGTGATTTCTCTCGGGGAATTTAATTAAATAATAACCAAACACGAAAGAGTTAGTCGACATAAATATAAATAAATATAAAGGAGAAGAAAAATCAAATTCGGGCTTTTGGCCAAATTCGTGAACCTGTCCTAATACTAAAAATACCCAATCATGGGTTTGGGCCTATTTAGATCCCAACTCTTCTACTGGACTTTCTTTTTGACATCTTGGGCCCCATTTTCGCTGTTGGACCTGTTGACAATTTCCTTGGGCCTATTTTTATTTTTTTTTTATAAAAACATTAAGAAAAAGCCTTATACACTGAGTGTATATCAATGTATAAGGGATGATTTTTCAACCCGAATCACCACATTTATTTATGTGTATTCATCGTTAGACATGTACGCCTATATTTTGCATTTTTCAGCTTGTAATTCCGACTTTTCACCTGTATATCATCGTATATTTGCATATATTTTGCATATTCCCCTGTACACAACGTGACACAACCTACTTTTGGACTTTTGGGGGGCCTGTTTCAGCTTCTTTTTCATCGAATATATGGGGATGACTCGAAACGACTCAAGGATATGCAAGAGTGGAGTCCAAAATGAACTCGGATTGGTATCACATGCAATGATAACAAAATGAAAGATTAGCACTTGGGAGCATGCAAATTATTTTAAGTTTTTTTAAAAAATAAACCTCAAGTTTTACAAAGACAAAGAACAAATAAGAAACGGTAAGTCATTGGCGGGGGCAATAGCTATCACATAAGAAAAACAACAATAATCGGCTATGAATTTATACTCAAATCCAAACATTATGTCTAACACATTATTACCTCATTATTAAGGATAACCAGCATGTTTCATACAACTAAATTGACAACAAAGGAGGACTACTAGTCTTGCTCACATTCCCATTAAATCAACACTTAAACACTACTCCATCTTATTTAGCTTTTTATATATATAGATATTTATTTATTTATTTGAAACTTTAGTTGCTCCCTCGTTGCAAAGATAACCTTTTAACCCATTGCAAAAAAAAAAACAAAGCTCAAAAAGGACTTCAAACAGTTGAACCATTTGTATCAAACTAAAATTATAGATTATTTGAAATTTATCAAAAAGCAAAATCTCATGAGCAACAAAAATTTTCAGCAACTTTACAAATGTGGAACAAAAACATGAAACGTGCTAATCACATGGATTTCAAGGATATGCTTGTCATTTTGATTGTTTTATCCTAGGATGAGTTATCTTGGTATTGTTATTCTACTAAGGGGAAGGGATAACTTATAACCGAACAAGAGATAAAGAGGCACTAAAATTTTTATCCCATGACTAGTTCGATATTCTATCTCTACATGAATGACAATATTATCAACAACAGAAGCAATCAATTTTCAGAAACAAAATAAATGTAAACAGAGCAGATTGGTACAATGGCATGTTCACGACATAATCTGAACTTAAAAAAAATCATCATGAACCCTGCGAAACCGTTCTAACAAGCAGAAAGCACAATATACGACTTTTAATCGATCGCAGACACAACACATGGACTCATAATGTCGACATCTCGATTCATTCATTCGACATGAGGTGAAAGAATAAAGAATACGATGTCAGGTGCTAAACAATAACACAGATTCATGCTAAACAGGAAAAAAAACTAAGACTTGTATTATGAAGCCAAGGCAGCAAGGACAGCAATGGTTCGAAATCGATGCTCCAAACATTCAAACAAATATCTCTAAATCATACCAATATGTGAAAGACCCAATCTCGAGATAAGTAGCATCAAATCGAACACATCATATAAGCTCGTTTTAGAATCCGCAAAGAGTTACATATCAAGCCAACACAACGAACTCAAAATAAACAAAGGGATTACGAGTTGTTTACCTTGTTCGAGACAGCGAACGGAATAGTCAGCGAGTTGGACGGAAGCGGCCTTTCACCGTCGAGATGTGACTCCCAAACTTTCGATGAGCAACAAGAAACCATAAGAGCAAGGACTAAAACAAAGATCTTGATTTCAAGAAGTCCTAAACAATAATGTAACTAGAAATTTTAGTGCGTATTTCTGTCTTAAAAATCAGCCGATTCCTTTGTATTTTTCCCAAATTTTTCTCTCAACGATTGTCTTTAATCCCAAATCTTTTTACTCCCAAAAGATCCCGATCCTCCTCTATGAAGAACAAAGAGAGTATATATAAGGAGGAATTAGGGTAGATTTGGGGAGGAAACCGATAGAAATTGGGGCCAACTCAAATTTCAAACTTCAAAATATCTTTCACCATTTAAGGAAGACAACCTTTTCTTCGAAAAATCGACCCATTTCGGAAGAGGAAAGGGGTAGGACGCGTGCTTGCTTGCTGCTGTGATATTAAATGTGGAAAGGGACGTTGCGGAGAAGACGACAACAAATCGCAGAGCACCGATTCACGCGTCCAAGGCGTGAATCTGCCGTGTATTCTGACGAAAAAGGCATCGTTTGGAGCTGTTGTTGTCGTTTCGAGCAGCTGGAATTGACGACGTGAAATCAAGTTTCTGGGTCGGGTCGTGATTTTCTGGTTTTCACGCTTGAAGAAGAAGAACGATCTATTGTTGGGGTCGGGTATTTTGCGTGGAATTGGGTCGGTTGTTGTTGTTTTAAGTATGTATTATTATATTGTTGGGAATGGGTAATTGATTTGAAGGAATTTGGGTTGGGTTTGTAATGGATATTAAATTATTGTTGTTGTATTGTATGAGTTTTAGTGGGCCGAAGAAATGGGCTGATTTTGAAATAAGAGTGGGCTGGAGCGTATGTCTGGCTGGAAATGGGTATTGTACATTGTTGTTATTGTTTTAATTGGAGGAATTGGGTTCAAAATTGGGTGGAACAAAATGGCTAAATAGATTACAATTATGGCCATATAAAATTTAAAACATAACCAAATTGAGTTGATTTAGTGAATCCGGCTAGAATTTAAATACGATGAATTAAGATTTATTAATTAACGAGCTTCTTAATCTTAACGAAATAAAATAGTCGACTTAATTATAAACTAATTAATTTTTAAAATTAACCATTAAGACAAAATCTTTTTGAGATGATTTTTCAAATATTTATGAAATATACCAATTATATCTATAAAGCTATATGAAAATATATCCACTTATTTATAAATTATGAAAATCGACTAAGATCACTTA